>JAAAKO020041995.1:0-12018 GCA_010015015.2 Bolitophila cinerea
GTCGGAGTGTCATGAAATTTTGACAGATATCTTTTTAAGGTTAGTACTTCCTACAAATCATATGGATTATTACATAGAAACGCAATCTATGTTTCATCCAACGGACTTATTGAGTGATGTGTTATTACCTCAAATAAAATATTTTAAAATACCACAACATGTTTATTGTGTCAATAAACATTTTATTACCACTTTTAATTTATTTTTTAGATAAAACTTTAAAACTTGATTTCTTAAATTCATAATATTATATAATATTATTATATTCAGTCATAACGTACAGAAAAGCTGTGGCAATCGGTAGCAGTGTAATCACTACGCGCAGTCATTTTGAAAATATCTGTTTAACTGTACAGTTACATCAGAGCGTCGTTTTGCAACTGTATTGCAGAATGATGCTCGGAAAAAATTTACAGTTTTTAAATTGTTTTATCAGTGCGTGCCTAAAACTATCCCCAAACTACTTCGGACAACTTTGAAAATTTTTGTACTGAATTGCTTTTAAATATTATTAATAAATGCCAACCTCAACTTTTTAGTTTTTGTCAGAAAGTTATTTTACAGGTGGGCAAACCCTTTTTTATGCAATCCAAAATTATCCCCAAACGGCTTCGGACGACTTCTAAATTATTTTTAATGAATATAGCCAATAAAAAATTATAAGAAATACCCACCTCACATTTTTTTGTTTTGTCAAAAAGTTATTTTAAGGGTGGGCAAACTCTTTTTTTTCCTGGGATCCAAAAGTCTCCTCAAACGGCTTCGGGCGACTTCTAAATTATTTTTATGAATAGCTATTAAAAAATAATTAAAAATACCCTCCTCAACTTTTTTGTTTGATCATTTTTTTTTTACTTGGGCCCAAAAATTTACTTTAAATGGCATCGGACAACTTCATGGATTGATTCTATGCTAAAACACAAAACTGTCCACTTTTTCACCTCTAACGGGAAATTTGCGAGAGGTTTGTGTTTGTGCATCATAATTAAGAACCATTTGCCGATATTTTAATGCTTTACAAAATTGTTTAAGTTTAGGTGGTATTTTGTTGGTCACTAGCTTTTTAGCTCCTCTATTTGTAGTTGTGCTATCACAATGAATGCAAAAAGTCATCAATTGCGCCATGCCATTAAAAAAAAAAATTCTATACTATTTCGATTGAAATTTGAGAGAAGATTGACATGACGAACATAATTTCTGAACAATGTAATCACTTTTGACAAAATTGTACAAATAAGCGACATAAATCAGTCAATTTTAAATGTTCTATAATGTAATCACTGTACAGTCGACCGAAAAATATCTGTCGGATGGGAAAAATTTGACTGTACCCCAATTGACTGTCACAGTCAAAACGTGCAGTTTGACTGTACGTTTTTACTGCTATTATAATCGCTTGTAAAGTCAACAGTACGAGGAAAATGGACTGTACAAAATCTGTGCAGTCAAATTATGTAGTTTGTCTGCACAATTTGAGTGCATGTGTTATCCTAGCTTTAGAGGCATTTGAGTTTTTCAGTTTTTCTCTGCTTTATATATATATTTTCGTTTGCATTGGCTAACTGACTCACTGGGTAAATATTGCATAAACGTGTGTACTCTCATTTAAAATTAATTATAGTTGTATGCATAAGCTATTTCAGCTAATATTATATTATATCAATCAATGCCGAAATCTGCCCTCTATATCGCTACTCATACACACAAGCAAGCAATCGAGGAGGGTGGCCCTCGTTGCCATTGCATAGACTGTACTACTGCATTTATAGTAAATGCATTGCATTTGCATACAACATACAATGATGCAAGAATTCACATCAACCATATATTTTACGTATACAATCCTGTATGATCAAAGATCATTCTGTATTATACTCTTTTTGTAGATCTTTACAAATACAATACATTAGGATTAACCTAAACTTTAAGGTATAAAATATATCGTTCTCATAAAAAAGTTCTAAAAAAATAATAATGTGCACCTAAAATTAAATAATGTACACCTTAAAATTAAAATAACAGTACTCACTAATAACAAATTATTTTTTTGTGTGCTACATTTTCAATTATTTGTAGGACAATATTGAATTATATTTAGTAAGCTATATTGGATGCCAAACTGAAATTGTGTTAGCATAGAAGGTATTGATTGTACTGTGCGTGGGTATTAAAATATATTTACCATATGTGGTGTTGTTAATACATAAAAGAGGGGTGTGGATTACATATTTTATAGCTAAATATAAAGAAAATAAATACCTTCCTTCTGTGAATGTATATGTATATATACAATGTATATTAATTCATTTTGTCTTACTTTGGTACACATTTTTTTTGTAGCTGCTCAAATGCTTAATTTTTATATTTTTGTACATCATTTTACTAAAACGAATACATTTTTTATAATAAGTGTAAAAACATAAATTTATAGTAGCAAAATAAGTGATAAGCCGTTTTTTTTAGTGTAATATTTTTAAGTATTATTTATTATATGTTCAAAACTTCAATTTGATTCAATTTTCAGGCGGTGTTCTCGCGTGTGGCCAGAGTGTGCAAATGGGACAAAGGTGGTCCGCACCGTTTTCGTAACAGATGGACATCTTTTCTCAAGTCCCGTCTGAATTGTTCTATGCCCGGGGATTTTCCATTCTACTTTAATGAAATCCGTAAGTATAAAGTTCAATTTATAAAATGAATGCAGTCATGTGTGAGAATGAGAACACATTTTTAACAAAATGAAATATTCGTATGTATACATGAATAAGTATATGTTTATTATAAATTCCCTGTATATATGTATGAAAATTGCATATTATTTAGTATTGTGTTCTTTTAGTATTTCTTAGAAATGGTTTGGTTTCAAAATGCATTCATAATACGCAGTATACATACATTTAATTAAATACACATTTAACATTTGAATTTTGCCATTCGAGTGTTCATTTTATTTTCTACCTTTGTCTGAATCGCCATCACATTTTTGTTTTAAATATATATCAAAGAAAAAATTCAATTATCTGCATATCATATGTCTACGTTAGAAAAATTTAAAAAAGATACATTTGTAAGTTGAGATCTCTCTTATCGCTAAAATATAGGTTTTTAATTAAATTTGATAAAATATGTATCAGTGATTTGCAAGATAACTTTACAGCTGATGGGGTATTTGTTTTTTGATGTATATTTTATGTTATGGATTGATTTAAAAGAAAATGCCTGTAGAAAAAACCATTGTGTTTGGCATTGATATACATAATTTCAGATAAATAATATGAATTGATCACTTTAATATTTAATTTAATTTTATATTTTTCTTTTAACAGAGTCTGCAAGCAGTTTAGTAGAGGGACGATACGGTCACACAAACTCAAAATTGATATACGGCACTTTTACTACTCCAAGCAATTCAATTCCAGGATCGGCAGTTTGCGCTTTTTCATTGCAGGTATGCATATTGATTTGTAAAAACAATGAATTGCAATTTTATAAAAAAGTTTTTTTTTTTGCAAAAATAGATGACATTTACCCGTTTTAGTACAGAAAATATAAAGCCTATGTTTATGTCGCAACTATCAAAACCTATATTTTAATTTTTCCTGGAATCTATACATTTCAGTTACCAGAATACATAACTTATTTTATTGATATCTTTAAATGTTATTAAATTCAGCTGGTTAGTCATTAAAAGGTCGTTTTAGCCTAATTATGAAAATATGAAAAATAAATCAAGAATCCTTTTTATTAATTGTTTTTAATATTATTATTATGTTTTTTGCAGTTATATATTTTTTCATAATTAGATTTAAATGTTCTTTTACGGTTAACCAACTGAATTGAATAACATTTGATTGTATTATGAACAATAGTTTTGTATTCTGGTAAATTTTTGAAACTTTTTGATGATCGGAATAAATAGATTTAGTCTATGCAATGCAACAAAACCAAAATAGTATGCCTAATTTCTTAAATGTTATATATATATATATACTTTTAACAGGATATTGCTGACACTTTTGAAGGAAATTTCAAAGAACAAAGTGGACTCAGCTCAAATTGGTTACCAGTGAACAGTGCACAGGTATGTGTTATACTTATAAAATATTATATAGTTTCGTATTTTTGGCTAAAAATATATTAAAACACAAGACAACGTCACAAATCCTGTCGCAAAAAAAAACTCACATCCAAACGTGTGCCTTTTGCTGCAAAGGTCATACATGATGAATAAATAATAATGACATAAATGTGTATTCCATAGGTGCCAGATCCACGGCCCGGTTCCTGTCATAATGATTCCAGAACATTACCGGACTTGACGTTAAATTTTATTAAAACTCATTCCCTAATGGATGAAAATGTTCCAGCGTTCTTTGGTCAGCCAATTTTAATACGAACGAGTACGCAGTATGTATTAATCCATACATACAAGAATATACAACACATGTGACGTCTGTGTTGGTGAATCTACAGAGAACCACACACATATTATATTTGTATATATATATATATATATATAGAGAGAGTAACATAACCCTGCACACATTCTTTTTTGTGCAATATGCACTATACCAGTACTACATATATATATATATATATATATATATATATAATATTTATACATATAAGCATACAGTGCAGCACAACATTTTTAATTAAAAAAACTAATTTTTATAAAAACATTTTGCAGATATCGATTCACGCAAATTGTGGCAGATGCGCAAATTAAAACGCCCGGTGGAAAGACATATGATGTTATATTCGTTGGCACAGGTAAGTCTGCTTGCTCCTCGTAAAGTTTTCAAAAAAAAATGCATAAAATGTACGTACACGTCCATCGTAATACTAGATAAATAAAGAATGCAGAATGGTTTAACATGTTTACTAATTAAAAAGCCTCACACCTAACACGTAATAGTGTTTTGTTTCCTTTGCAGAACTCAAGTTCATTAACTATGTTTCAACAACAAATGTAAAGTATAGCTACAATTAAATTACGATTTGTCAAATTGTGCGTTTAACTACAACTTTACAAGACTCGCTAATCGCCAATAGCAAAATATTATTATATATTATATATATATATATTTAGAGATATTAGAGGTGCGTCCACTAAAATATAGTGTGTTTCCTTTGATGGTAAACTATATAAAAACATACCTTCATATATCTACCCTTAATGTGGAGAATATACAAAACAAATGTTTTTGACACTCTGTATTGGTCTGACCAAACAAAAAAGTTGAGGTGAACATTTATAATTATTTGTACAAACAGCAGTTCCCTTTCACAATAATGATAGACATTTCAGGCCAATTTTTCAACAGAATTGTATACAAATCTATCAACTCTGTTTAGTAAGACGTAGAATTTATTTTTTTATTTGAGATACATTTCTATTATATTTAGCTACTAATTTTGAAGTAATTTTCATATTTTCAGTTATAAATTAATAAGCCATGTACAAATTTTCAGATCGCGGAAAAATTATTAAGGCAGTAAATGCAGAATCTGCAGATTCCAGTAAAAAAGTCAACTCGGTCGTTATTGAGGAATTAGACGTTTTAAATATTATCGAACCTATTAGGAGCTTGGAGATTATACGAACCACACAACACGGTAAGTTTATTATATACATACATTACATACATTACATACATATACATACATTTAAACTGTTAATATTTCTTGAAATGTAATATTTAACAAAACTGTGTATTTTTTTCTATAAAATCAAATCTTATCTTTAAAAAATATGATAAAAGCAAAGATCTAGTACTATTTATGCAATGGATTTTTTTTTTGCCATAAATCCATGCTGGTCTAGACAAAATATTACCTAAATTTGATTTAAAATATAGAAATATTTATTTAGTTAATTTCATAAATTGAATTAGATTGCGAACATACTTATTTAGATGAAAATTGGTCCGAATTTCGTTGTAATGATTAACTTATCGTAATTAGTCTTTATAAAAGCAGGGTTTTTACATACATCTATCTTAAATTCCAATTAAGGGGTTGATTTTTAACAAAAAATATAATTCATATTAAATGTTCTTCTCTCTCGAAGACATTGCTTTGTGTATACACTACAACTACATAGCCGCATGTTGTAGCATTATAACTGTTTTTTCACTCTACACACAATGCAGTGAAATTATATTGTTTGTTGTTTTCTCGTGATTTAATATGCTGCCTGAAATAGGGAAGATATGTTTCCGTTGAGATGCTCAAATTGTTTTTCTTTATAAGATTTTTTTTACATTATTGCATAAAAATTTAAATTTTAAAATTCAAAAAACTTGTTTTAACATATTTTTTTGTTTTTAAAGTTGAACCGAAGGACGGCAGCTACGATGATGGCAAGTTAATCATTGTGACCGACAGTCAGGTCCTGGCTATAAAACTGCATCGCTGTAACAGCGCCACATTAACGAGTTGCAGTGCATGTGTTGCTCTACAAGATCCATATTGTGCCTGGGATAAGATTGCGGGTAAATGTCGTTCTCACGGTTCTCCTCGCTGGCTCGAGGAAAACTATTTCTATCAAAATGTGGCTACCGGCCAGCATGCGGCATGCCCATCTGGAAAAACGTATTCAAAGGATGGCCGTAGTGCTATTGAGCAAAAAGGATATCGATCGGAAACGGACATGTTGAATTCAGGCAAAGAACATGCAGGTGGAGAAGTCATTAACATAATGCAGGACAAAAATTTTGACGGAAATGGACCGCAAATATCAGCGGATGTGATAAATGCTCAATATTCCGTAGAGACGGTGGTAATTGCTGTTCTTGCTGGGACAATTTTTGCACTCCTGGTTGGATTTGTGACCGGATATTTTTGCGGCCGACGCTGCCACAAAGATGAGGACGATAATCTTCCATATCCCGACACGGAATATGAATACTTCGAACAACGACAAAATATTAATCGCATTCAGGCCGAACCAAAATTACTACCTCAAGTGGAGGAGGTCACGTATGCTGAACCCGTGCTTTTGCCACAAGCTTCCAGTCAAAATAAGATTTTGCATTCGCCAAAAAACACACTTCGGAAGCCAATGCATCACCACGGCGGTGGTGGTGGTGGAGCTAATTCCGAAACTCTCTTCCAATTCCAGCCGGATGGTTACAATACACGTGACACTTATCGTGGAAGAGATAACTTTGGTACTCTGAGGTCTCATCAAGTAAGTTTTTTTAGTTCTTTTTTTTTACTTAAACATATATTGTAAAAATCATCGCATCTTTAGGGTGACAATTACCGACGTGGGGACGGTTTCTCTACAACAAGAAGTGTTAAAAAGGTAAATGTTTTTTTTTAATGTTTTTAAATGCGCTGTATTCTATTTTATTAATTACTCATGATTTCGTTTTGTACTTAGTTTTCACCTACATCTGTTTCTCTTTTTTTCTGTCAATAGGTGTATCTTTGAGACGGGAGTGGGGCGGCTGAGACAAGTCAGGGACTCATAAATCAAAATATGGTAATTAACAAAGTTTAAAAAAATAACTCCTACCAAAAATGATCAATACAAAGTGAGGTTTTTATTATTTGTTGTCATGTTTGTCTGTAATTGTGGTCCTTGTTTTAGAAAAAAAATGTACTTTAGGCGTCACTGTCTCAAATACATATATTATCAATAAAATTAGCTTATTTTTTATAGGAATTGTTTTAAAGGTAACAGCTCTTATAAACATGATATTCTAACATTAAAAATCTTACTAATATCATTTGTATTGCATTGATCGTCTTATATTCTATGTGTTTTATTTTGATTTTTAATCAGTTCTTGTTTACAACTTGCTAAGTTTTACACACTATTCATTATCATTATCAGAAACACCTACCTACACCTTAACATATTATATTACGCCATTTACAAAGTATAAACACGTACAAACAAAGATTTCTTGAAATTAAAATAAAAACAATAAAGAATTTTTACTTTGTGATTTTTCTACTATTTTTATAAAACGGTAACGCAATATAACTCACATCTTTTTACAAATTTAAATACGTACTGTCAGTTTTAATCAGCCAGCCTGCGCCCAACTCATCATCTAAGTCAACACTCTCTCAGCGTTCAGACAAAAAAAACGTATTGGAATACACTTGTCACATCCTTTACGCCTCAGTTATATTACTATTAGAAAACACAACGGTATTATACATAAAATATACATTTACACATAAACACGTTGGACTCGCTACTTCTTCTTCTATTTTTTGTAGTACTATATGTGTTATTCCTTTTTTATTTTCTTTATGTTTCATCCACTTCACTTTGCGTTCTTTTTGTTGTTGTTTTATCTGTAACTGTGGTGAAATTTAATTATTATTTTTGCGCATAGGGTTTAAACACAAACACAAGAAACAGAAGTCTTGGCCGAATGAGAAGGCAGCCGCCCCGGCATGGCATTGGTAAGTAAATCCAAACTTTTGTTTGAGTATTTGTTTTCGTAGCGTGCGCAAGCAAAAACTTGTCTTCAAGACTCTGCAGACTTTAAAAAAAAAGTTATTACGATTGTTATATTTTATGGTGTCTTTTTATGTAAGATATGGTTACTGAATTCTTTAGTGGTCAGATAATTCGCATTTAATTTGATATAACTTAACCTAAGTAAAAAAAAATAATTAAAATAGCTTATCATTTTTTTTTTTAAAAAAACTATATTTATATTACTTTAACTTCAAGTCATTTTACTGGAATATAAATCTATCAAAGATTGTAGAAGGTTTATTTTATAGTTGTGCTATACCATTCATTTAAATTAGTTTAGTTGTTTTTTATTTTTTTAAGACTGAACTGTAACACGCTATAAGATTAAATTTTCTTTAAAAATGTAAAAGTTATTTATAAACAGCTACACATGCGATACAAATGTTGTAATTTTTTAGTTGAATATAAAAGGGTGACAAAATAAATGCGAAATGTTATCAAAAAGGCATATTTTTTTTCTGTTTAAAAATTATTTTTGTGTTCAAATCAATGTTTCTAAATAAATACAAAGATATCACCAAAATAAATTAAAAATTTACCCAAATGCATGTACAAAAATGTGTTTTTGTATAATTTTTTGTATAATTTATTTTTGGTAAATCAAATTGTTTTTGGTAACAAAAATATATTTATGGTAACACTTTTTTTCGTGATAATAATAATGTATTTATGGTAACAAAATAGTGTTTTTTTGGAACAATATTTTTTAGGGCACGCTAAAATGCCTCATGGTTTGTTTACAAAAAACTTCACCACTAACTCATATTTGTAAGAAAAGAAAATAAAAAAGGATATTATCAAGATAATGAGACAATATTTTTTTAAATTTCAGAATTAAGACTGCTATAGTGGCTTTACTTTAAACAACTTTTATACAAATTTGCATTTCTATATATAAGTTTTCTATTATAGATTTTATTATCAATATACTATATACAAAATATACAAACTTTCCCGGATTTATCTTGTCACCCCAGTACATTTAATTGGTTTTAAATATGTGGTGCAAGCAACCTGCATGTTAAATGCTTTAATGAATTATATCCTATGCTATATCATATTCTTTAACAACAACTAATTAAACATGTTTCTAAATATTGTTTTCGTTTTCAGTAACTCAACATCGTTCCGATAGTCCACAAAACTCCAGCTCTGGCTCTTCCCCGGTTATGTCACATAGTAGCTCTAGCCCAGCGCCCCCCAGCAGTAGTCCCAGTCCACAGGAAAGTCCTAAGAATTGCAGTTACATATATCGTGATTGATTGCTATCCAATACTAAGTCACTGTCGTCACTGCATCACAATTCCACCAGTCCCACCTCTCAAAAGTCACCAAAACCAAAAACGGCCTTCTCCATAGCACGCCAATTCAATGCCAAACTGATGGACCTCAATGATAGATGGGTGCATTTTAGCGGATTAATACAGAAAAATCTGCAAGATGAAATTTACATGAACGGTACTAGGGAAATACGCAGAAGAAATAGCTCTACCGGTGACCACAAGGAATTGGATATGCTTGTACTGCATACTGTTGACTGGGAAGATAATGACGGCTACTGAAACTAATTCTTAGGCGCGCCAATTATTTATTTGCAGTACAATTTACACATGTTTGTGATGATAATATCCGATAAAAAGTAAAGCTCGAAATCGACTGTAAAAAAAAGATCGCTTGATAAAACCTTGTTAGATTTAAGTAGAGTAAAAACTGCAGCGAATGAAATGCCTACTTTCAGGCAAAATGAAAAAAAAATACAGATAATATTAGACCTATTGTAACGACAGACATAGGATTATACGGCTTGGCTTTTTTATAAATACATATATACATATACCATAGATAGCAAACTAGACATACTTGAACTACATATAGTTTTTGTAAGAACTTTTTGGTTTTTCAGTTTATTAATAATGTATGTATAATATATATATATATATATATATATATATACAAACTTGAACATGTGATCTTTGCATTTGTTCGGCACTCAACCAAAGACATTCATTTTTAAAATCTCATTTTTAGTTTATTAATATTATTTTATTAGACTGAACATATATTTTGTGTATACATTTTCTAGAATGTAGAATTGTAGGTCATAAATTCATACGTAGTTTATGTTTTCATTTCGCTTTTTCTGCGCGTACTACTACACACATTGTATAGCATTATGTATTTTATTCTATATTATAAATAATTATAAATTGTATAATAAAAACAAAAACATTTGTAGATTCATTCTTTTTTATATTACATATTTAACAATGATAATTACAAAACAAAAACCTATTTAAGACTTTATTCAAAATACGTACACGATGATATTCAAAATAGAAACATATTTATATATATATATAAGAAAAAAGCGATTATATTGACATTATTTTGGCAAAGGCGTCTTTCGTCTGGTTGCGGTGGCGTTCCGGGTATAACGTAGACAGTTATTTTAATTTGTTATATTAAATATTAAAAACACTCAAACTATGGAAAGCAATAAACTTAAAATGTTGTACATAATTTAAGAAATATTTCTTTCAAAAACTTTTTTTTGTGTACATATAATATAAATTCAATACACAAATGTTATTTGTGGTCAAATGCATTAACCCGGAAACCAGTCGTTATCAAAATCACTAAATAAATGAACACATAGAAATGTTATAATTATTTGATAAATAAGAAACAGTTTTATATATACATATTTATATATATATATATATATATAAATATATATATAATTCATATAATATACAAGTGCTTCTTAAAATATATTTATTAAACAAACAACAAAAAATACAAAAACATCGCTTAGTCCGTAGGAGTTTTGGTGTGTAGACAACATAATATTAAATTACTAAATATACGTTTTCGAATTATTTTCTTTGTTCTCCTTATAATCCTTCAGTATACACATTTCACCATATAAACACAACGTAGCTCTTTTCAAATCGATAAACTATTTATATACAGTAGCAAACACATAAATGATCTTAAAAAATATGTAAATTTATACATTTTAGCATTTAAACGAAACTTGTAATTACCATCAGTTTTTTTATACTGAATCGTTAACTGCCCACAATTATTGCGCTTTTAATACATTTATTACGAATGTGATTAAATGGCTAAAGTTGAAATTAGAGCATAATGGTACAAATAATTTAAAGAAAATATTTTACAGTTTGTATTTGATTTGTTACAAAGTATATAATTATTTAAAACTAACCTAATATTTCAACGTTCTACGATAATTTTATTAAATTTTTAAACAGAAAAAGTCTTTGTTTTATTAACAGCATATTTGTACCTTTTCCATACCCATTCCAATGACCATACCAAGGTTGTAACAATATTGTTTACACAAAAAGACGTAAAAAATAACTTTTTGTTTTTATAATAATAAGTAAGTTTTATGTTATCCCTAAATCTTAAAGCAGCATTTAACTACTACTACTAAGGATGTGATGAAATTGAGCAGAAGTGTCTTCTCGTTAATGAGTGTATATATA
>JAAAKO020042006.1:0-12018 GCA_010015015.2 Bolitophila cinerea
TTAGTCCTTGAGCAGAAGTGACATATATTGGCGAATAAACAATATAAACATGAGTTCTTGCATATATTAATAAGTACGATTATTTCGAATTATATATATATAATATTATATATATATAAAAAGAATATATTACATATAACATAATATAAGTACTATATTTATTTATTTTGAAGTACCGTAATTTTTTTTTTAAATATTTTTCCTCTCTGGCCGGACCGAAGATTTTACGCAATTCTTTTCTTTCAAAAGTCAAGCTTCGCTATAAAAGCCTAGACAATCGTCTGGACAAAAATATGCCTACATTGCGGTCGTCAGAAATTTGTTCAAATTTCTAGGATTAAGGTATAAATCCTTTCCCATGAATCCTTTATCTGCACTACCATCCGGTAACCGCCTTCTTTGCAGCGTTCAGAAGGTGTTTAAATTATTCAGACCAACGATTGACCATGTCTTCCTTGGAATACAAAATCAGTTAGTCATTGCAGGTTGTTTTTTGCGGTTTTTGCTTTTAGAGAAGCAGCATTAACCTTTTGAAACAACTATATTTTCTCATTGAGGCTAGGCTGTTCTTCGAGAGCATCGATCTGCTGGCATATAATGGTACGTTTATTTATACTTCCGTCCTTTCCTCGGCCAATTGCTTAAAGTAAATTGCTAATTGTTCAAAGTAAACATGTTAATGGACATATATAAAATTGAAAAAAAAAAACTGTTTTGTTTGTTTTTAAACTCAAATGATAAAATATAAATTATACATTATCACAGCAACATTTAAACGAATTAGAGCCGAACTATTTAGACCTAAGTCTAGCTTAGAGCCAGTTAAAAAATCTTTCTTTCAGATCTCTTTTTCATTCCATTTTCCGCACAGAAAACAACTAGACAATGACGAGTTTTTATAAATCCGAGCTACTATCGAGAAATCCATTGTATATCATTTGTTCAAATACATTTTAAGCTCTACTGGAGTAGAAAAACTTTTCTAAATTATTCGCAAAACATGTAAAAAATAAATAGTACTAAATAGATCATAAATGTTTTGGTTTTCATCTATTTTCGAACTATTTTAGATCATTTCGTTGGCACCACAGTATATATGGATGTTTATTCCTAACGGCCATAATAACAAGAAGAAAAAATGTTTGCAAGCGTTTTTTTCTATGTATTGAACTATGTATCAAAATGTTTCCAAGATGTCGAGGGGCACCTGCTAGGAAATGAATGGAATATTCGATTTCCCTACACCTGCAGAAGAAGCTTAACCGATGCAAGTGACAAGCACTTGCAGTGACCCGTGATTGAAGATATACCGCAAACAAAATAAGCGCCAATTTTGTTACCTCGCACTAGGTCTCAAAAACATTTTCGATGACTCGCACCCATTTTTGTAGACCCAGTGTGGTGACCATATCTTGAAAGGAGAGGTTGAAACAGTGAATTCCAGCTTCACTAAAATCGCTCTTTGAAAGAACCGGTTTTTGTGTACCGTACACATTCTCAATATTTATTAGTGGAATGTAATAGTATACCACGTATCCTGTCTTCGCTTATCAATTATCAAAGGAAACCGAAATGATGTTATATGACCGAATCCTAAATTCTGTCCTATAAGAGTAATGCTCTCGCTCAAGAATAAGGCATAACTTTTTAATGAGACCTTCCACAATCTGCTGAGGTAAAGCCTCAGAATACCGCACAATAGTACTTCCATAGCAGATGCGTCGGAATGGTTCTTATAGGACTAGATGCCATTGTAAACCATATAGTCGTTACGTTATTCCGTTTAGAATATATCATTATTAGTGTGTACTGTCTGGCTTTTTCGTATTCATCAGCAAAAAGCCTTTAAAAATATCAAAAAAAAAGCTAAATGTAAGCAAAAAAGACTAGCAAAAGACAAGAATTTCATTAAACTTAAAAAAAATATAATAAATATATTGGTAAAATATGAATGCTTATATACAGGCTCTGGTACATTGTGTATTATTTATCGACCTTTTGAAGTTTTCAAGCTCTATACAAGTACAAGTACATTTATTTAAATAAAGGGTTTTTCAATAAGAACTTGACAACTTTTTTTTAAAAATCTCGCAAACCATTTGAGATATATAAAAACTTTTATTATTGGCTTAAAGTACAATCAATGCAATTATAAATGGAACTCTACTTTGGTCATATATTCACCACGGGCACGCTTGCAGCGGTCGATTCGTTGAAGCCAATTTTCGATGACTCGGCCGCACAATTTGACGGAAAAGGATATAACACGTTCACCGAACTTGGACTTCAATAAGCCGATTGTTTCTCCCGCTGTGTGGGATGTGGCATCGTCTTGTTGAAACAACATATCACTAATGTCCAGCCCATGCAATTGCAGCAGCGTACACCATTGACTGTAACGTGACGGTAATTTTCATCAACGAAGAAAAATGACCCAATGATGCCACCGGCATGGAAACCGCACCAGGCACCATACAGTCACTTTTCGTAAATTAAGTGATGTTTCATGAAACACGGGAACATTCAACAACAATATATTGACTCAAATTTTCTCACCAAATTGTAAACTGCTTGTCTACTTGGGAGAGAATGACGACCCAAAATTGGCGTAAGCGCTTTCAAAGTTCCAATCACCGACCAGAATGTTCGTAGTCATTTTTAATTACATTGTAAACGTTCTTCATTCGTGAGTATTTGCATGATAAAAATGTTTGAGTTACTGAGGGTTTTGACAGTGACAGCGCACTAATTGGTTTAATGGACGATTCAGATAGTTTTGTACAATTGTATGGAAATGAAACTAGAGCTGTGATTAGTTGATGCAGATCACTTGATGTATACATACACGCACAATACACTCTCACTAAAAACTCAGAAATGACTAATACATACACACAAAAAAGTAAGGAAATGAGAAATAGTTGAAATCAAACCTACTTTTTCATGGAAATGAATCAAGAGACGTCAAAGTTGTGTATGTTTTTGGGTTATGTGTGTGCATTTCATTTTTACTGTGTGTATTTTGTGTTGATTTTTATCTTTTTTCACATTTATGCTGTCTCTTGCACATACACAACGTAAATAACAATCATTGAACGGATAAACTGTGTATAATTTCTCAAAAATCAGTGGTTTTGTAAAACTTTGTTGACATGTTTGTGTTTGTGCTGTCTGTCATTTCCATACAAAAGTACATAAATATATGAACCTCTGAAAATAGACCATAAGGGTGCGTTCACAATAAGAATTCAAAAGTATTAAGTTGCTATTGAAAAACCCTGTACAATCTGTTTTTGTTTTTATTACTAACGTTTTTGAATTCATTTTGTATATATTTTATAATTTCTGGCTTTTTTGAAACTTTTAAAAGTATAATGAACATTTAAATGAACATTTTTTTTAATATGTTTTCAAATTTAGGGTTTCCTTCGGACATGTATTATAAGCACAACTTTAGATTTTCATGCAGATATTTTTTATTTTACAATTTAGCTTTTTGATGCTTGTAAAATAATTTTTATTTAAGTACACAAATTAGTACAAAATTGGGAACCTTTGCATATTATAGTGCAACTATGAATTTTGAGTTTTAGAATATATGGTAGTATCGCTGTTACAAATCCACAGTGAACAGAAATCGAAGAGTGTTTTCGGCTTCTTTTATGATATATCTGAAATGAGCCTCTCGATTCTTCATTTCATGATGATTATTGCCTTGCAAAATAACATTGCACTCAAATTTTGAAAGTATTGTTATTAAAGATATATTTTTAATAGATTGATTTAAATTAAACAATCAAAGGAGTTGGCCATAAATCTATATTGAATAGATAATTGTATTCCAATAATATTTGAATACGATTTAGGGCATATGAACGCTACGACTGGCTCGAGTAAAAAGCAATTGGAAATCCAGTCTGGATCTCTTTTTCGACATGTTTTTGGAGTATCGAGTATAACTACGAATGTTGTTGTTGGGTAAGATCACGAAATAAGCGCTAATCGAATGATTCCTGCAATTTTGTCAAAATATCCCTTCAACTAAAAATGAGCCTTATGCTAAATAATATTTTTGCTGAATTCCTTAAAACTTCCGGATTGCGTTTCAAATTCATACAATTATCTTTTCAATAGTGTGTCTCATTTCTTATTAAAAGTATATACCTCTGAAAAATCAAAATTAACAGTTTCTGATAATTAGAAATAATACGCCTAAATATTTTTTTTATATCGGTGTATATTTTATAATAATATAATTATTTTAAGCATTATGAGTTTAGCATCATCAGAAAGTTGAGTGAACTATTATGGATTAGAATTATTGATTGAATGAAAAAGTAAAAATAGGATTCAAATAATTTTAATTATAATTGAAAAAGCTATGGATAAAGTTGTCCTAAGATGTATTTAGTTTAATATTGATATAGTAAGTTGTTTCAACATAAAGTGAGGGGAAATTTGCAACAAACTATAATAATAATTACTAATATATAAAACGAAATTATTAGGATACATTTGATTTAATATTTTTGTAAATGCCACATATTTTTATGAAAAGACTGACTCAAATAAAGTGTCTCTGAATTTGCCGAATCTCAATTTGATGAATCACGATTGGCTAAATCTTGATTGCGCGAATGATACAATGTGCCGAATAATATACGATTGGCCGAATCACAATACACTCTTTTGGCCAATCGAAATTCGGCCCATCACTCAAAGAAAAACACTTTATTATTACAAATTATATACACATATATTTGTTTCTAATCGGCCATTAAACGCGTCAAAAAAATAAATAGATATATTTTAAATATCTTTTCGTCATGATGTTTCAATAAAGTAATTAATACAAAATATCTTGTAAAATAGTCAAAACATTTTTCCAATTAGTCATGTTGGTTTATCAGAATTGATAAATTAAAATATAATATTGATATGCATTGCAATTCTTTAAGCCGTTACCATACTTTATTAAATAATAAAACGGTTTAAAATATACACATACTTAAAAAACAAAAAATGGTTGAGCAAAGCGTGAAATTATTAAAGCAAATCTAAGAGTGAACTTAATATAGCTTATATAATATCTTTGATTTTATTGGTTTAATTAGAGAAAACAAACTTATACTTATGTGTATGTTTAAAAGCGCTTCTCTGTCAAACTTAAAATTCCATTTTTTTTCATTTTTTATGATTTCTTAAGATTACTTAATCTATAAAATATAGCGAATCAAATACATTCAGATTAACTGCATAACTTAAAAAATATATATAAAAAGATAAACATGAGCAAAAAATACATCCACTCTTATTTACTGTGTGTACGTAACTTGTGTACATTATAAAACATTTATATGTGTATAATTAAAAAAAACTTTAGACATTTACCATCAAACATTTGAAACGTTTTTTTTATAATATGTGTAAAATTCAAACAAAAAAAAACATTTTGTGTTTGTCACAGCAAAACGAGCAAATGAAAAAAACTGCAATGAAACAATTTTCCGTGTGGCGAGCTTTTCCTGCAATGTTTTTCTATATACACAACACACATACATATATGTATATATACGAGTAAACATTTATTTTCGTTGACGCTCACCTAAACTGCACGTTCCGGGTTCGATTCAGAAGATCGGCATGGCCGGACGAATACTGTTCAATAACATCTTTAACGTCGTACGGCTTGAGGGCTTCACGAAACTTTTTGCGCGCCAAAAAGTACTTAAGCTAATAATCAGACACAAAAATTTGTGGTTGGATATTATCTTTAACATAAACATTTTACATATCATTTTTTTTTTAAATGGTAAGCATATTTAAACATTTTGACGAAAGAAATAGAATTACAAATAAATTTATATGTTTAAATAAATAAATTAAAAATGACATTAAAATAAATTGAAAAGATATCGATATATTACAAATGTATATATTTCAATTATTATAGTTGTGTAAAAGTTTGGTGAGGTCATTTTATAAAACAAGTCGAAAACTAAATTGCAATAAATATTCGCTTCTTGTCCAAGGAAGATGGGAACACAACGTCTGTACCATTCAAAACTTTTGCGAGAGCTCACTATTTATAATATATATATTATATTACATATATATATATATATATTAATATTGTCTATGGCTTTTTCAGGAACAAATAGTTTTCAAGTCACCCTTCAAGATCGGTTTGAGCATTATTTGAGCATAAAAGATGTTATTTCTATGCAGTATATCACGTTTGAATATAACAAAACGTAAATTATTTATGAACGGGGCTTTGTTTTATATATGGAACCTAGAATTTCTATAAAATATCAATACGAATAATTTGTAGATGTACAGTAGCAAACAATCATTTGTTTCATTTATATTTTTTGCACTTCTTGCGTGATCGATTTTTGTAATTATAAACTGTGTTACTTTAATATGTGTCGTCTGCACACTTTAAGAAAAAGTTTATTTTTGATAATAATTCGTTTAAAAAATTAATGAATATTTCTGTAAAAAATATAGCGATTAGTACCTGATAAAATATAAAACAAAAAGAAAGTTTAAAATAAATATATATTTTTGTTACTAATTAAAACCATCCTTCATATGCCAAATTTTCAGCCATATTTATCTTATGTTTCCTAAATTACAATCGATTGAAGCAAAAAAATTTTTTATTTTTGAAAAATAAAAAACAGTCTCCTATGGTCATTAAACACTTTAATATGAAAGGCAAAACACTGAAAGAAATCAAAACCGAGTTGGAAAAAGTTCACGGCACATCTGGTCCATCGTTTAAGACTGTTTACAATTGGGTGAATGAGTTCATATGCGGTCGTTCATCCACAAATGATGGAGAACGTTCGGGCCAATTGATGCGACTACTCCAGAAATTACGATATGGTATTAAGTGATCAAAGATCAAAAGTGCGCGAGCTTGCTGAGGCCTCAGGCATTTCAAATGGCTCAGAGATTACAATTTTGCATGAAAAATTAGGTTTGAAAAAACTATCGGCTACTCCAGAGCAAAATCTAAATCGTGAAACCATGTCAGAGGCGCATTTGATGATGTATAAGCGTAATCCTACCGAAACATGGATCCATCAATAAACGCCAGAAACCAAGGAACAGTCGAAACAGTATAAAGAAAAAACCGTTCCATCGGCCGGGAAGGTCGTAGTCACAATTTACTGGGATGCGCATGGCATAATATTCATCGACTATTTGAAGAAAGAAATACGGAGCAGTATTATTGGGCTTTGTTGGACAAATTCGATGATGCCTTGAATGAGAGACGTCCCCATTTGAAAAAGAAGAAAATCCTGTTTCACCATTACAACTGAAAATGTACTTCAATTGCGTTACGAATATCTGCCTAACCCAACCTATTCTCCAGATATGGCCAAACCATAAGAAATGGCTCAGAGGAAAAAGATTCGCATCAAATGAGGAGGTCATCGCAGAAAAAACGCCTTTTTTTGAAGAGTTCGACATATCTTATTATTTGAGCGGCTTGAAAAAGTTGGAAAATCGTTGGGCTCGGTGTATTTAGCTAAAAGGTGACTTTGTTGAAAAAAATATGAATCCATTCAAAATATTTGTTTTTTTCTATGTTTTTGAAAAGACTTGACTAAACCTGGTTTGAATTCAAAGAATTCGTAATTATTTCGAATATTTATTTTTGTATTGTCTTCATTTGACTTAATAATATTTTACCCCACATAATTATAAGTCTAAAACATACTTTTAAAATACACTTTTGCAATAAAGTCTAGTAACAGTAAGCAGCAACCCTGTGTTACATGTAATATTTAATATTATAGTACACGTAATCACATTATGTGCAACTTAGTAGAGTCCAGTATATTGAACTAAATCAGTTGCACATGTTAACTATTTTTAGTTAAGTTTATTTTATAATGTGTATAATAATTTTTTGATGTACTCCATATATTAGTGGGAATCATCAGAAAAGCTGATTCCAGGCTATTAAAATTGTGTTGTCAAATTGTCTGTGATTAATGTTTAAATTTAATAATAAAATGGTTACCCACTTAATTGTCTTGTTTACTGAATAAAAGTGTTTAGTATATTTAATTATTATTTTTGAAGTCGAATTTCAATATTATATATAAAATTTGAAATAAAAAGCACTATATCAGTATATTTCTTTGTAACTATATTTGAAAACAAGAACAAAAAAATATTTATTTATTTTTAATTGCCTCCTTTACGACACAAATCCACTTGCCCCCAAAAATCATTTTAATTTGGTTTACTGTAAACCAATTTTTCTTCCTATTTTACATGGAATTTGTTTTTTGGAGTAGGGAGTTGAACTTGGAATTTTCTCTACAATAGATCCTTGAAACTTCCCTAACAAATATCATAGAATTAGTTAGTTAGTTTTTTAATTTATTCTGTTATTTAATCGGCCAATATTTATTGTAAATCGGTGAATCGCATAGTCAACGAATTATTTAAGCGGATAACCGTCGCAAAAAAAAACGGTGAATCTTATCTATTTTAAATATCATACAAATGGATTTTTTTTATTATGATATCTAAACATATGAAATTATGTGTGTAAAAATATTTTATTATTATTTAAAGATGAAACGCTTTGACATTTGTTAAACTGTATAACTGCACTATAAAAAAGGATTTTTATATCGATTTGGCTTTAACTAAACTATACATGTTTCGTTATATTCATATTTTATATTATAAATAACATTAATATTCATTTAATTGTATACATGACTAAGTTAAATCAATCAAGGGCTTTGACATTTTTTTTATTTAAAAAATACATTTTTACAAATAAACGGCTTTAATTTCATGAGGAATGACAAAATCTATATATAGCTAATTATAATTTACACAATACTCAAAATAATATTATACCATTACCCCATTTTGTCGTTTCTTCTATTATTCACATTTCTTACGGATTAATAATTTTGTGGATTTAATAATAGATTAGACTAATTTATAATTTACAGAATTAAAAATGAAAAAGATGTTTATTTAAATCCTACTTATATCACAAAAATGTGTGATTATTATGATTATTGTAAATTTAAATAAACACGTCCATTTTTTATTTATTTTTGTTTGGTATTTTGTCAGGTATCATCACTTCATATGTGATGATTTCTATTAAAATATATTAAGCTTTATTTTTAAATGAAGCAAAAAACCGTTATTTATCCCACTGTGGCGAACCACTTCATCGCCACCGACGGACACGACGGCTCGTTTCTCAAAAACTAAAAATAAAAAGTGAGCATTTGGTTAATTTCCATTTTATACTTAGTAGAGACTTTAATGTCTACATTTTCAGTATAATATATAACTATACATCCATCGGTCTATCGTAAACTAGACTTTAAGCTTGAGTTATATGTTGCCACACAAACAAATAAGTTACGGCAAAAGTTAGGAATGATTGGAGATAATTTCATTATATATAACTAAAAGGCTTCAAACTTTGTATATGCAACACAAAGTTCTCGATTTTAGTGCACCTCCTTTCAGTTCAAACCGCTGTATTACGTACTTTCAAGATACTCGTATATTGTAGTGTTCTTGGACTAAAGACCTTTTCAAAACTATATTATTTTGAATGTTTATAATCTACTGAACTAGTTGTACAGGATTTATTAATTTGTCTGTTATAATTATTTTTGATGGCTTCAGTTTATACTCATAAACGGTTTAAATCTACAATTACAATTCAGATTTCTATTTGTCCAAAGAGAATAAGTTGTGCAACTTTGTTTAACTCTGCTTGTTTTGGATGTCATGAATCTTAAGTCGATGTTCTTTAATTTGTTTGGTATAATTTTATGTACTAGATAATCGCAGATATTTATGTATAAATCAAATTAATAAATCGTTAAACGATCCCATAATTCCGCTTAAAATAGCCTTGTAATCGCTTTTTTATTTCTATGGATAGGAAATCAATATTATTACAGAAAACGGTGGTCATGACTTTGCCTGCTGATGAAAACGTTCTTGCTTTCTTTGGTGCACGTTCCTTTATCTTAGGTGTATAGTGATGAATACACGTTTTATCAACAGTCGCACTTTTCAAAAGAGAGCTCCGAAGTTGTCTCACGGTTGTCTTTCGGTTTTTTTTGGTACACTGCAAGTAAAGGCATAACCCATCTCGTCGATAGCAATCTCATATTGTTAACGCATCCAATCGAGAAGCCTATAATATCAGTAATCTTGCGAACTTTCACTCCGTGGTCTGCCAAAGTGATATCAAGGATTTTATCGAATAGGCGTTGTTCATCATCGCAGATCTTCGACCATTTTTAAACTCTTTAACCCACTTATGAGTTGTAGTAATTAACGGAAAACATTCCTTTAATGCTTATCGTACATTGCTAACTTACGCAGTTATTTATCCACGCAAAAAGTAATTTTAATTACAGCCCGAATTTGTTTCTTTTCCATCTTGACAAAATTTTTATCTTTACTTTAATGTGCGTCAAAATATGACTACATCACATGTCTCGCTAAAAATCAATGGTCTACAAGATATAATGAAATTCACCTTTGGTCGAGTGCCATATATGAGTCTTTTCGGGTACTAATTGAAAGTAAACTACAGATGTGGTCAGAAATATATTATTGGTATTTAATGCGCATAATAGGATCGCCAAATATAAACAAATTTACATTACAGCACCCTTAACTTCGTCATAGGCAAATCAAAAACCCAATACGAAGAGGTAAAGTGTCTATCAAAAGTAAGTTTACACTTCCTTTTATCGTGTGTGTCCAAAGTAATTATCCTGAAAAAAAAACACATTTTGCGCTAAAAAATATACCCAAATAAATAAAAAAAATACCAAAATAAATGAAAAATGTGGCCAAATTCATGCGCACATTGAAAAAAAATGCACGTGAAATTTAATAAATTTTCTCTCCTAGAGACTTAAAGTAAAAGAACCTAAGGATAAAAAGGTTTTCCAAAGAAAGTCAACAGTAAGAAAAACCATATCATAGATATGCATTACTTTTAACCGTTTCGAATCACTTTTATTAATATTTCAGTTTTCGATAGTTTTTTTAACTTTACTTTTAACCCCGCCCCCGTACCCCGTTGTCGCCCATTTTCATTATCATTTTCGTAATCAGAGCACCAAGACACATCTGTATACTTATTTTCATTAAATCGGCTTTGAAAAAATAGATATTTTATTACTTTTATAATAGATTCATAAAATACGAAAAACTGTTATTTGTATTTTCAATTTTAAATCAATTACAATACAAATAATAATAAAAAAATGTTTTAAAAAAATATAAAAATCAATAAACAATGATTAAATATGGCTATTAATTTAATTATTTTGTTGTAAATATTAATTATTAAAATTGTATTTTTATTTTAAAATATTTTAATAGAAATTAATAAAATCTATAATGGAAATATCAATATAAAGTTAATTAAAATGGGCATTTATATTATTATTTTATTGTTATTGTTGTATTTTTATTTTTAAATCTTTTACTACAATAAAAATATTTAATTAAATTTTTATTATTTATTATAATAAATATTAAAGTCATCCCCGTCCGCATATCCAAAAAAAACTTTTACTTCAATTTTAGAGCGTTGCGCAAACAAAACACTTATCCGCCCGACTTTGAGAAAGGATAAGTTAGTTGCTGTTTATTTTTAAAATTTTGTCTTCATATATTTAATTAGAAAATAAATAATTTTTGAATATAATTTTTAATCTTGTTTTTATTTTTTTAACGAATGTTTATAGATTTTATTATATTTTCTATATAATTTATTGTTTGGTTTCAGTTTGTTTTTAAATTATTATTCACAAAATAATACATTTTATCAATGTGTTTATAAATATTATTATAATTAATGTAATTTTTTTTAGATTAAATTTTTCAACAAAATATATGCAAGAGTGGTTAAATTGAAACTGAAAGTTATAAATATTTCATTCCACAGTCCATCAAATAAAAAAAGTTATTTTATAAATT
>JAAAKO020042017.1:0-12016 GCA_010015015.2 Bolitophila cinerea
AAAAAAAACATTATTTTTTATTATTTGCATTATGTGTTTTACACCTGGAAATATTTGTATGTCTTTATTTTTTTTGTAAATAATAAGCTAAACTTTGGAATCATTTTTAACCAAATAAAGAATCTATCAACACTTTAATTATGGTATTTGGAGTCAAAGCTCGGATATGGAAATCAAAAGGTGAGCAGGGAAAGCGCTCAAAAAGGTTCACTATTCTCGCTATTATTTAAGTTGTGAAAACTTAAAATATTTATTAAAAAGCCCTATAATATAAATATATAATGTTTGGCCAAATTATACTATAGCGGTCAGAGACAATAAATATTGGGATGTAGCGTGTGTACCCTTACCCTAATTATAATTGATCAAATTAGAAAAATCCAAAGACAAAAAATTATACAGAAACCCACACCTTTTTAAAGCTATTGCTTTTACTTTTTCTAATCTCTTCTAAAATATAAATAAAATATTAAAATAAAAAAATTAAAACAAAAATTAAATTTAAAATTAAATTTAAAAAAAAAAGAAAATTGAAAGGAAGAATAGCAACAACTAGAATATTATCAACCAGACAATGGAAAAGAGTAGAAACACAGGCTGTACTTAAAAAAAAATGTTTTTTCCAACAGTTTGCCCCTTAAACATCAAAAATCATACAAGAAGACACTTTTTACCTGCAATTTTTAACTGATTTTACCAGTTCGAAATAACGGTAACCTCCCCTACATTCCTAAAACAATATTCATGTGCTTAAAATTAAAAGAATTTTATTTTCTGAAATCTTTGGTTATTGATTTTTTTTAAATATTTAAAAAAAAACTATCAAAATAATACCAATTTAACGAAAATTTAGAGAAAATGCGTACACGGAAAAAAACGAAATTCAAAATGATATTTTTTTATTTCCTACCTTTCCTGCAGTAGCCTCAAATTTGCCATTTTCGCCTGCTCCACCCTAATGCACATAAATACATATCTAACTTGTGTTGTTGTGATGTTTTGCTTGTACACACACGCATGTGTACTTAGTATCCGACAAACCGTTGAACCTCTTGCGTCGGATTTATATTTTGTATGCGATTTTCAGAGCCTACATAAATATATTTCTTCGAGTTTGAGTTTGACGCGTAAATGTTTATTATCGTGCAGGCGTCTGCGTGTATTGTCGGCAAATATGCGTGCGTCGAACGCATCGTCTTTGTGTCTTCGTCGTTGTTGCGCCTTTTGTGACATATAGATAAAACTGTTTGTTATCGAAGGAATTTAGGCACTCGGTGCACTCGTCCCCGGAAGGGATTTTCTCGAAACGGATATACGCTCACGTGAAAGTGCATCGCAATGCACCGCAGTGCAATAGTATAGTTATTACAAATTACAGTGAAAAATAAAATATCTATTTTCCTGTGTGGTGACCATCAAATGCGGTGGCCGTTTAATTAGAACAGTGATTAATTGTAGTCATCGTCAACCTGCTGGCGTGTACACGCCCGGATAAGTGTAATGTGAGATCTTGCGGACAAGTGCGCAGAATCCAGATTAGGTGTCATTAAGAGTGTTGTCTATAGAATTTCTTGAAAAGAACTTATGTATTACAACCACATAACTTATATTATATATATGTATATATATATATTATATAGTGTATATGAAATATAAACTGCACAAACGCACACAGGCGCAGTCCTCGCGCGCGCAATGAGAATTTATTTGTATTTGTTTGCGTCTATATAATTAAAGCATTAAACCGCATTCGTTGGGTGCAAGCAAGAGCAAAACATCTGGTGAAGTTTATTGTGCACGTATAATATAATGCATACAATTCATTAAAATCAAAAGTGGATCTCATTGAGTGAAATTATATGTATAATAACACGTATACGTATACATGATTTCTATGGTGTGTGATGGCATAAGCAAAAAAAGTCATAGTGGCCAGGTTTTTCGTGACAGGCTTGTGGCGAAGTGCGTGCGTGCGACAGAGAGATCTGGAAGCATTTTTACAATTGCTGTTTGAATTCGATGCACAATATGAAAATTTGGTTTGAGCCCACACATCACTCGGAGCCAAGGCGCAAAGGTGATCCGACTGCCGCAGCTGTGGGGTGCTATTCGAATTGGGGTGCTCCGGGATTACTCAAGCGTGGTCTACGTCGATGGGGATCTACAGGATCATGGGTATGTTGTGAGTGGTTAGCTCTTTCTGGACGCATACAAATCTTACATATGTTAAAATCTCTGTATAATATATTTATAAATAATATACATAACAATACAAAAGTTTAACTCTATATATCGCATATCTTCTTCACACACATTCCGAACTCTCCCAATGTAATTTAATTTAGGAATCGATCGAACTGTGAAAATCGCCTGCGGACGAATAAAATATTTGTCTATACGGAATATTAAATCCATCATAGCAAACGCACCAAAAATTCAAGCGGTGCACCGGAAATCGCATATAATTACAACAGCGCGTCGTTTCTATGCCGCATTTTGCTAATAGTTCTTCTGAATAGCTGCGGCCAATGCGGCCGGCACGGCATTGGACGTATATTGCAATAAATTACGATTCAATCGAAAGAGCTTAATTATTATTTAGTGTGGTCTTGATGGTCGACCCTATTTGTTCGGTATATACGTTGAAATATAATCACCACAAACCGCTGCTGCACTGACCAAGGCCCGGCCGAAACGCAAAACACGGCTCATTTAGTGCATGCTGCGGGTTTATGGGTGATTATGAAATTCGCCACAACGACACACTTAATATATTAATAGCCGAATATTTGTTGTTTTTGATGTCATAAATATTCGTGCATTCCCTAGATTTCAATGAGCCATGATAACTTAATATTTGTATGGGTATTGGGATTGAAGGTTTGTTTTTAGTAAACAAGGATAGAATGACATGGGTGTTGCATCAAAGACAATCTTTTTTAATTTAATTATTTAATTAAAAAAGTTATTTAAATTTTTAAAAAATAATCGGCTTGATTTTTTTTAGGCTAGAAAAAAAATCCCATGCTTGCACTTTAGTATAAATATAATATTTATAATTCATATAATTAAATAATTATAAATTATGTATTTTAATCCACATTGAGCGCATTTGAGCAAATTAACAAAAAACGGGCATTGCAATTGCTATAATTGTCATAAAAATCATATGTTACAGAAACTTGACATATCGATACCTTACCGGCAAAACATCGTAACCAACAAAAAGTAAATTTTGAATAAAACGGAAAAATAATAATATATATGAAATATTGTAAAAAAATGACTAAGTACATTTATATTTTTTTCAAAACATAGAGGAAAATAAGATTAAAAAAAATCAAATAAAATAAAAAAGTGAAAAATGTTGGTTACGATGATTTGCCACCTTCCCGATATATTGTCATAATTTAAATGTCATAATTGTCATATATTTAATATTAAAAAAAATCTTTCCAAAAACAATCGAAGTGGTTTTTTACGTATAATATTGGGTATGCTTTTTTTTAAGTGATGCTTCCCTACAGTGACAATAATGCACTGTCGGTTGGGCATTGGGGTTTCGCAAAAAAAACTGTCTTCGATATGCGCAAAAGTTATTATTGTGAAAATCCAAAATGTTCAATTTTTTCAACAATGTCTTCCTGCCCTAACATTACTTTGAAATAAAATATTTTAAATTAAATATTGTAGGATTACAAAACCATATAATAAAAAAAATATATTTACTTTTTTGGTGACGAGAATTCACTGTTTTAACCTTGAAACCGTCACGAAACAGACTAACTTTTAAGAACAAATATTTTTGGAAAGGTAATTTAAACAGAGCCGGGAAAAAGGATACTTTATATATTTTCTTTAAATAGAAATTATGATTAAAATATTGGAACAAAATATGTATCCTCTAGAAGTGTTGATCTTTTATTTCAATGACAAGACCCTTTTTTGATTACTTTATATTTAAATTAATTTCAATTTTAGATACAATGGATAAGAATCCTCTTGTTGAAAATAGGTTCTACCCCAATAAGAAAATGTTGTTTTGTTGCTGTTTTAAAATGTCAAAAAAGATAAAAATCAATATATTAAGCAAAATCGAGTGCATTTTTAATGGCGATAGATAACTCTTGAAAAAAATATTTACATAATTACATGTTTTTTCTATGTTATCCAGAAAGTGGTTAGATAAGTTTAAGTGTATGTTATGGTATGTATTCCTCAAGGGTTGGTCCTGAAATAAAAATAATAATCAACCAGTAATTTAAAAAATCTTTAATTCTAATAATTTGATTTTTTTAATGAAAAAGCACTAGAGACGTATATTCCATAATCAATCTAATGAAGAAGTTCAAAAAAACCTTAACAATATCTCAAAATAAACGTTATTTTACAAAGATCATCTTTTTTGGATGTAATGATTTTGTCCGATCAGATCTCCCACTTGAAGGGATGAAATTGACCTACTTTGTATATTAGGAGCATGTTTATCTCCTAATATATGATAACTTTTTATTTTCGGTTGACTATTGATTTTAATGAAATGTTTGGTTTACCCCTTTTAAATATAGGCATTAGACAATAATTAATTCATAAGAGTACATTTAAAAAAAAAATTATCGATGCACAACCTTGTTTTAGTCGACATTAAATTAGTAGCTCTAAAATTAAAATAAAGTTATTTTAAAAAGAAATATTGTAAAAATAGAAATCTTTTTCCTTAGATTTTTTTTTTTCGGTATAAATATCTTTTAATATTATTTTCCTCAAAACATTACATAGTTTTAAATACAATGCAAACATTTTTCTATTCATAAAATAAAATGCAAATATTTTCGGTTTTGTCATTATCTTGTAAAGCCGCATATTTTTATGAAAGGTTACCATCGGACGAGCTATCATCATAGCTTTCCAATAATGTATCGTTCAATTAATAATTGCTAATTTTTTGTTTCAGTGATTAAAATTTGAAAATAATTATAATTATTATTATTATTAATAATTAACTGGCAACAAAGAAAAAAAAGTTTTGCGATATTTTTATTAGATTTAAAGTGGTCAAAAAGGTAATTTACCATACAAGTATCCTTTTAAATTATTCTTTTCGAAAATTGACCAATATAATTTAACTTCTTTAATTTCTTGAAAATCTTTTCAACAATGTTTATGCCAATATAATTTTTTCTAAATGTCAAAAGACCTTCAAATAATATTGCAATTATTTCTAAAAATACCATCGATAAGAATTAAGGAAAATGAATGTTACACAATATAATACAATAAATTATTAATATAACCAACATTTATCACGCAATATAAATATTATTTAACAGTATCGTTGATGTACACATATTGCGCGCTCTTAGCTAGTGGTTTTATATAGATTTTAGATTCACAAGTACAATTAAAATGCAGTTTCACTTTTAAATTTCATGCACCTGTGATTTGAAAGCCTATTATAAAATTGAAGTGTGCGTGTACGCGATTATCCACCGCGATCGCCACTATTACGTCTGTGTGTGTGTGCTCTATCAAAAATCAGAGTGTTGTAATTATTTTAGCTTTTGATATACAATCGATAGGTATACATATAGTGTTTAGTCTTTAGTAAATTATATGGTTATTTCCCATGTTGTATAATTTATAGTTTAATTAATGTAATTAGACGAAACTTAAATATATAATAATAAATAATATTTACACGAGAACGGCTTTAAATAAGTTTAGTGAATATGGTTTGGTTTAGGGAAAGAATATTTTTATCTCGCACTATTTTTCAAGGTATTCCTTTATTTTTACAGTGTTAACATGCTTTCTATGGTGACAGGCAAACTATACCTTGTATAAATCTCCCAAAAACTCTTTTCTCTCTTCTTCTCTTGTGGTCTTGTTAAATAAAATTTGTTGTATACTGAAAATGTTTTGGGGTCTATTTCATGCCGCCCTTTCTATTCCTTTATATACTCTACAATGCGATCAACATAATATTTCTTAAAGCTCAATTTTACAAAAAAATCATATAATAAATTGGAATTTTAACTCTTTTTTAGTTCTACTAAAGATTTGACCTTTAAAATTTATATAACTCACTTTCCGCAAATAATAAAGATTGTTTCATTTATTTTGATAATCAAAAAATATTGTCTTGTAAATGCTTTTTATAAATATAATAAAATTAATAAGTATATTTATTAATACCCTCTCTCTTTCTCGCAGAGTCCTGAACCGTCGGGTATTATTGATTTACGATCATTCCATGTGGCCGAGGGCAACTACACAAAGCGTAAGCATGTCTTCAAACTGTCGTCAACGCCGATAGCCTCGTCACCCATGCTTCAATCACCGGCGGCCTCCTCCACAATGGTGGCCGGAACCGAGCTCCTGCTGCAGGCCGACAGTCACCAAGACATGAAACTGTGGATGGACACATTGCGCAAGGCCTCTTGCATGGAATCGGCCAAGAGTTTGGTAAGTAATTTTAAAATCGGGATTATTCGGATTAGCTACATTAACTGAAATGCCAATTCTGTCGAAAGAATTCTTCGATAAAACTGCGTTCACGTGTTATAATTGTTATCAATAATAATTTGTTTCGAAAATGTATAACGTCACACCGATTTTATTTTTAAATTACTTGATACGTATATTTTGTTTATCAATTCTATTATTGATAACCGCGCGTTTGCGCTGGTATTTGTGTGTGTGTGTGTTTGTGTTTCTTACGATTTCAAGTCAGTATGTCTAATTTATTGCGCTATGAACAATGATTTCTGCCCGTCGATTGACCAACAAAACGCCATTGAATTTTACAGGAGTTCCACAAGAAAAGTCATTCGGACTCTTTCCGCGCGCTCGAACGCAACGTTTCGGGTCCGATATAGAGCCACTTTTGTCTAGATTAAACCTTTTAATAATATTTTTAACAACTCTCTGTTTTATCACGTACGCAGGATTATCTTTCAAAGCTTGGATCACAGACGGCAGAACCACAGCGAGTAGCTGCGACCACAACAATTCAAACCCAGCCGCCCACTGTGGCGGGCGGCGCTGATGAATCATCTGTGCGCAAGTACATTGGCTCACGGTCACCGTCCGGCCAATCACCAGTCACCAAGAGTCGAAAGACTCCGCAGCAATCGAATGTGTCGGCCAGCTCAAAGGATTCCTCGGACAAGGAGATCGGATCACCGAAATCAAGAACCTGGAAAGGTTTGGTGGCACGCCAGTTCCGTAAGATTCAAGGACAGCCGAGCTCGCCGAATGCCAATTACATTGTGCTCCCAGAAGGAGCTTCAATCGGAGTGCCTCTGGCTCAATGTCCAATGGTGAAAATAAAATTTTAAATTTAAATTTTTCTTAATTAATAAAAATATACCTTTGTAGTCTGAGGAAAACGAATACGTGCCAATGATTGTGACGCATTGCACGCACATTGTCGAAACGAAGGGCCTAAGTGTGGTCGGCATTTATCGTATACCCGGAAACACGGCCGCCATCTCTGGTCTAACCGAACAGGTGAACCGTGGACTAGACGATCAGACACTTGCCGATCCGAGATTTGATGACGTCAATGTTGTGTCTAGTTTTCTGAAACTATTCATCCGCAGTTTACCGGACGCACTGTTACCCAACGAATCGTACAATCACTTTATAGAAGCCGACAAGGAGTCCGGCCAGGAACGGTGAGTTTAAATGCAGCTTTTAAATCGTGCAATTACCTTGAACAATTTGTCTATATCAGTCTGCTAGAGATCAAATCTCTCCTGGACCAACTGCCACCGTACTCGTACGAAACACTGAAGCACCTAATGCGGCACCTGTGTCGAGTCAGTCGCAATTGTCACTTGAACCTGATGGAACCGAAGAATTTGGCAATTATATTCGGTCCGTCCGTGGTTCGTACGTCAAATGAAACGCTCGAAACGGTTGTCAAGGACATGAAGCATCAATGTCGTATTGTAGAAGCTCTTGTGTCACACGTAAGTCATTTTAAAAATTATTTTCCAGAGTAGACAGTGTGAATTAATTATCCATTCGCTTGCAGTATGACTTCTTCTTCGAAAACGCCCCTCTGCCGGTTATGGCTGATGCTCCCGAGTATGCGTCCGTGAGCCCTCCGGAGTTGCAAACCAATTTGTTGCTGGACAATCTATCAAAAATTGAAAGTAAGTTCTCCATTCCATTCTTTTTTTGAGAGTATTTCATTTACATTTTCTTGGATTCCCCAGCTCTAAAAGACAATTCTCGTTTTGTGACGAAATTTGTGCAAGCCGCCACAAATCGTAAGACCAGGAAAAACTCACACCGCAAAAGTACCGTGCAGTATCAGTCCGTGACACCGGACACACTCTCGTTGGACAGCAGCACGGTAATATTCATCATTTTCACCACTCCTCCAAAAAACAACATTTTCAAACATCTCTCTCTTGATAGTCTGCTGAATCCAAAGAGCCGAAAACATTTGTTGCTGAAAAGCAGCAACTCCTGAACATTATCCCACCGCGCCGGGCGTCCGCAAACGAAGACGTTCTCAAGGCACGTCTGTCCGAAGACGAATCGAACGACAGTGCATTTGCCGATAATGGTGAGTTAATAATCATTGATAAAATATGATAATGGTAAAAATGTACTTTAAATAGAGACTGTGCGCTTCTGAATCTAGCGAGTACATTTATGGTTATCATTTTTATCTCTTTTACCCAATATATACTGTCCCTATACCCATACTATTTTATTTATTATTATTATTTTCTTATGTATGTTCTATATGTATTTCTAAATCATTTCCCTTTGAATTCACCAAAAAATCAGGTCGTTTGTGGTATCCACAAAATAGAGGGTTTGGTGTTGGTCAGAAAAGGGTTTCAAAGCAAAGCACACGTCCTAAAACTATTCACTGGGCTGAGGTACACATTATTAGCAGATTTATAAATATATTTTTTTAATTTTTGTTTGATTGTTGTTTTTGTTGTTGATTTATTACATTGTGAGTGTGTGTATGATTTAATTTTAGTTTAGTTTTTTTCTAATCCCAATTATGTTTATGTGTGAGAGTGTGTGAGAGCTGGTAGAATTATAGAATCTTTCGAGGTATTCAATTTGGTTGTACCCGATATTTAAACTGATGTTTTTCTTCTAATACTAACAAACTGCTGAAACAAAAAAACGTACTTACAATATATTGTGTAGCTGTTGTTGTTGTATCATTATTAATATACTCATGACAACATGTGATCATGCCCAACCTGGTCTGGCCTCTTAAAAACATTTTTTGTTTATGTTCACCTCCAACATTGCATGCAATTTATATAAAATGTCTATAAAAATATACACTTTCATTATATCCTCTTTTCTTCAACCACTGTTTTAGGATCAATGTCTCTGACAACGGTAACTCTAGCCTTGGACGATAAGTTGAGATCGCTGCGAAACTCCTCGTTCGATTCTGACAAAGATGTCAATTCGGAGAGTACCGGTGGCAGTGTTGTTGGTAGCGTCGTTAATCATCGTTATCAGCCGCTCTCACTTGGCGAAAACATACCATTCGCCGATGAATCACCAGAGCGTCCACTGATTCAGTCTCGCTCGAAGCCCGTTCGCGTTTCAACCTATACAATGCCCGCATCCAGATACACGACCCGTCTGTACTCACAGGGTTCCACTTCACCGAACTCACCGCTCGAGATAATGTCATCGTCACAGAGTCACAGCAGCAGCCAGGAGAATGTGAAGCCAACGAGCAATGGTGTCGGCAGTGTTGGCGGTGGTTCGTTGTCGTCCGAAGACACGGACGCATCGACCACAAGTAATCCCATGGAGAAATTTCCATCATCCGTACGAATCGATCGAGACATCATACGCGAGATGAATCGTATCCTGACAACGCTCGAGCGAATCAAGGCGACCAAGCTGAATCGTTCGTTGTCGTTGAACTACAAGAACCACAAGGGTGAGTGTTGCTGTAACAATAACAATATCGTGACCAGCAGCAGCACCACCACCTCCACGTATCGGCCCAGCAGCAATCGTTTGTCGGTGCTGACCAAAGACGAGAAAACCGACAAGAACATCAATAAGAAACGTCAAATTCAGGACGGAAAATCGCGACGCTACACGAATCGCTCGATAAAACGTCGTCATACAGTTGGAGGCACGCATGACTACGATCGCATCACGAAAACCGGGCAGGTGGGTGAGCAACGGTGTCAGCAGGGACACGTTGTGGCTGTGACCGGCGCTGGCATCACACGCACCAGTTCACCGGACTTGCCCAAAGACAAGATATTATTATGTAAGGATAATTGAGAATCGCGTCTACATCGTCTCTGTGCCTTGTGCACTTTTCTTTGAATAATTTTTGTTTGTCAATAAAAATTATTGCTTTTTCATTGTGATATTGGTGTTAATTATTTTTAAACTAAATTGACGTAATTTTGTTTTATTATTATTTTCTTTTGCTTTGTTGATTTTAAATATTATATAAATATAGGAGAAACCCGATAAATATGTATATAAATATTATATAGAAATGTATTAGTTGTTTTTTGCGCACGCATACACTCCAGTGTGTGCAAACTTTGAATTGAATATTTTAGTGTTTTCCTATTAATTTTATATTTGTATGTATATACGCATAAAATATGTTTAATATGATATATTACGACGGCAATATGATAACACTCTTACACACACAAACACACACACACAATTTAGAGATATTTTAAAGTAAAATAATATTTCCAAACATCACATTATGATTATATAGTTTAGTAGATGCGCGTAAGATTTGTGTGTGTGTGTATCTTGGCTGGTCTTTTGCAATAATATAGTTCTTTTTTCCAACTGCGTTAAAAACTGTCCTCACTTTGTGGATGCCTTCAAAACATGGACTGACGCTTGTTGCTTATATGTATAATAAAAATATGGTCAAACTCCTCATACATTTGTCGTATAAATTACAATTTAAAACGAGAGTAAAAAAACAACAATCAATCTATAATTCTAAAAAATAACATATTTTTCAGAGGTCCGACATCGTATTATTTACGTTAAAAATAATTAAACATTGAAAAACCGTATTCTTAAGCTATAGATTTATAACAAATCCCCTCCCTCTTGTACATACTTATATTTATGTGTATTAAAATGTTAAAATATTCTAAATCGTTTTTAGAGTTTAAGTTGGAATCGTATTTTTTAGTTTTTTTTCCTATTGAGTTCGCAGTACATCACCGCGAAGATGTGTTATTTCAATGAATTAATTTTATTTTGTATTATTATATGATAAAAAAAACAAAATCTATACCTATTTTTAATACACGGACAATGTATTTTGTAATCGATAATTAGCTATTTAGATTTAAATCGTTTGTTTTTGAAATAGAAACGATGAACGTGCGGTAGTCTATGTAATAATGATACATTACATATTACATTTAAACCAACAACAATAACTGTGTTGATGTTGACGAACGACAGTAGTTTTAAACTATTTGCAAATATTATGTACTTTTGCTTGAGGAAAAACGATTTAATTGCACGGATATAATATATAAAATAAATGATCATAATTACATACAAATCACATTTTTGTTTTTCAATTTTTGGTGGGATAGAAATTATATTTTAAGTGGTTTTCTAGACACTGTTTTTTTAAATTGTTTTTATGGTCTTCAATTACTACAAATCATCCCTAATTGACCATATTTTTTTTCAAACAATCCTTTAAAATATATCATAATATATCTAATGATTAAAAAACGCATAAAATCAACTTCTGTGTTTCTTTTAATGTCCAACTAAAATTCATTCATTATCCTAAATTAAATTAAATCGTAATTTATTAGTTTTCGCCTTCGCAAATTCTCCTGTCCTGTTTCCAGGTAACGTTTTCCAGTCAATCCTTTAATAAAGGGTAATTATATATGTAACAATGTAACCTCTAACGGTTTATTTATATTTCAATATTGTTTCACTGGAAAGACAATATTTTTCTTCTATTTTATTTTAATTAATTAAT
>JAAAKO020042028.1:0-12016 GCA_010015015.2 Bolitophila cinerea
TTGAAGTTGTGGATGATTTGGGCTCCTTTTTCTCTTATTTTCTACGGTGGTCCAATTATATTTATCTTGTTTTTTTTTTGTGAAAACAAAAAAATGTGGTCTAAATTGGATACATGAGCATGGACACTCGTAGAGCCCCGCAGTTCATCTTCTATACTCATATTATTGTCTATATATCTTTTTGGGCCTGCTACTTCTCCACCTCTTCATCGAGGCGAAAACTAGATCATCAGAACAAAGGCTATACCTCAGCGGATGTTGGAAGATCTCATCAAAGGGTCACGCCTGGAGCGAGACCATCACTCTTAGACCAAAATTTTGGTTGCCGTGTGATGACGTCTTCCGGGTTTTCTCTTTGGTAGGAGGTAGGATCCCCCAAGAAAGATTGGACAGGCGGTACACTACCTCCACACTCTAGTGGGTGTGGTACACCGACAGTTCAAAGAGAGATGTACTGGCGCTGGAATTCATTATTCCAACCTCTCGACTGAATATTTGGACGTCTCCCTGGGTGGATATGTTCCTGTTTTAAAATTGAATGGTATGCCATCCTCGCATGCGCTCAGTTAATTATGTGTGAGGGCGAAGCAGATGCGCCTGTCTTTATATGTTCCGATAGTCCAGCGGCCCTGAAATAAATGAGCGCTTCCATATTCACTTCTGGATTAGTGCTTTAGCTGTTGTCAGGTGCCACAAGAACTATTTCTAAGGTCTCCTGTAAGCCTGGTTTAGGTTTCTTGTCATTTACTGTCAATCCAGATCCTCCTTCTTTCTCTTAGTAAGATTGCAAAGTTCGTCAAGTGATCGGATACGGGTTATACTTATAGCACAAGGGGCCTACGTGCTGGACCTGTTTCTTCGAGACGGTTTCCAGACCTATCTATTTATTCAGTATAAAAACAGTAAATAGTGAAATTATTGTTTTTTAAGTTCAGTAAACAAAAAAAAGAAATATATAAAATGTCACTTAAAAATCGTTGGTTCTGCTAATAATTGAACCCACAGGAGAGAGTGCTACCTCCCATCTCTTGCGGGTTGAACCTCTAGTTTAACATTAGCAACGAAGAATTATATTTCAGTACCAACATTTTAGAGTATATTTTAAGTCCAAAGATAGAAAAATTGTCCGTGTATATACCACTTCTGAGGGTAAGGCTAATATGCCCGATAAGAAATATCACGATTTCCGCCCATATTCCACGAACATTCTAAAATCCAATTTCCATTCTAGAATAATTTATTTTGTATTTATTTCTTTAATTTTCTTTATTTAGTCGATTCAATTTGTTCATATGCCAGTTATATATTTCTTAAATATAATTATTTCATAATTATTCACCATTATTTTTACCAAATAAAGATGAAGATGAAGAAAACTTTCCTGGGAAATTTTCTCTAACATGTATATCTAATTGTTAGAGGACTATTATATTTCCTGGATTTCATGTTTTCCGATTCACGGAATTTTATGATGATTTTCTTATTCCAGTGATTTATCTTGGAAAAAATACAGTCTAATATATAATATAGTATGTAATTTATAATGGAGTAATGGTTTAGTTCATTGTATGTCAAGTTAAAGTGGTTTTCAAATAATAAAAAAAAAGATTTTTTTAGATTTTCAACCGAACTATTGTGAAAAATAATTAAATATGTTAGCGAAGTAATATTATGAAAATATTTGGTTGATTTTAGTTTAAATTTACTCAATAAAAATATTCTTATTTCAATTACGTATTCAGTATTATTTATTTTTTTATTAGTATTTAAGCCAAGAAATCAGGCATTTTCTAAACTGCAACCAAAAATATTTTATGTTAAAAATATTTCGAAAATTAATATATTTTTATACTATTATTTCCGAATAAACATCGTTCTATTTTTTAACTGAACATAATTATATTAACCAAAACATGCTAATGCCTGTATCACATTGCCTCTGATTTGTGTCGCCGACACTTGCTAGTGATGAACGTTCGAATCAATATGATTACTAGATAAGTTGAATTACTCATCACTAGCATGTGTCGGAAGCGGTCGGCGACACAAATCGGAGGCAATGTGATACAGGCATAACAATTTCCTATAATATTATAAAGTAAAGGTTTTACGGAGCTGTTATAATAGAATGGCTGTTAATAATATTCTTTATCATTATATGCAATTAAGATTATTGCTTCTATTTTAAATACTGAAAAGCTTTATTGAGACGTATACGCAATACAGGATTTCAGCATTAAGAGTTATTTTAAACAACTGAAAAACTATAGCGCTACGAATTTAGGGCTCACAAAAAAAACAATTTTGTCTACCAAATAATTGAAATTCTTCTTACAAAATAAATAAATAATTGCTTACCGAAAACAAATAAAAATGATCAATTATATAAAATTGCGCACTAACCTTGTGCACCAAAATATAAAAAAAATACTCTTACAAAAGCAAACACTTTTTATTGGGTCACATTATACGTTTTGAATCCTCATTTATATTCTTGGAGCATGTTTTTCTCGGTGAGCACTTTTTTTTTGGGGCACATTTATTTTTGATGGGCGTTTAATTCTATTCTAAAAGGCCAGTGGGGAAGTTATTTTGTTCTAAATTTAAGAATACGTTCTCGATTTTTGAATTACCATTTTTGCCCTAATACGATGGCTCAGCAAGCGCCCGAGCGGCACAATATATAATAATAAATATTTTAATGATGATTTGTTATATTAATTATATGTATTTATTTGTTTAACCTAATGTTATTGCCGTTTTTTTATAAAATTTGAGTTATCTTGTACTTCTCTTTTGAAATACTCGTCTAACATTAAAAATAAATACAAAACATGTAAACAAGAATATTGCAAATGTGGCTATGGCAAGTGCCAACACAGTCGCAAGTTGTGGGTTCTCTGGATCTAAAACGTGATCCGATTGCAAGAGATTGAGTTCAGACAGCACAGAAGTTCCGTTAGGAGTGGGGCACGGATGCTGGAAGATGATCTCTTGGTGTTGTACCTAAAAATGAAAAGAATATTGTAATTTTTGAAAGTCTATAGATTCTGTTCAATAAAATACGTACATGTTTATTGCGACACCGATGCTGAGAGGCTGTATTTGCAAGTGTATCAAAGCTGAATTCATCCTCAATTAGTACAGGAAGAAGCCAACGCTGGGCGGACACGAGTTCAGCCCATGACCAAAACCGAGATAAATGTGTTAAATGTATTGCAAATCCTCCAACCGAAGTTACTGCAAGCATGCATAATGCAGTTACAACGGCTGCTGACAGTTTTGTGGATACCATGTGTGAAGCAAAAACAGCTATCGACTGGATTACGATTAGGTACAGCAGCATATAACCTTTTGTTAATTTACAAATGCAATATTATTTAATTATATAATTGTGTTCAAAAGAAATATAAACATACCCATATATAAGTAAATACTAATGTCACTGCTGATGGTATGTGAATATAGACCTGCCATACTGTGGGCTGGCAGAAGGAACGCAAACCAAATGCATGCACTTGGCAAAAGGTTAAAAAAGCACTAAAAGCAAAACATAAAATGTATTTAAATAAAAAAAAAAATATATATATATATTTTACCTGCACTATTATGTAAATCGTTCGTCCATACAAGGATAGACTCATGTCTTTTTCAGCGTACTTGCGATCCTCGAATACATCCCGAATCGTTAAAAGTAAAACTGGCCATAGTGCCACAGCCATTACACAATGGTGATAACTATTAAAAATATCCATATATATAAAAAAAAAACAAAGTTTCAAATAAATAACATATTTACCCAATTCTATCATTGTAAGTAAGTTGCGGATCTGATCCTGGAACATCCCAAAAGATACAACCCACTGCTAACGAAAGAACAGCTGCAATTATTAGCTTACAAATCCAGGTCAGCAGAGAACCGGGTTGCTTGTAGACAATAAATCTTTTTGAAATTGCTGCCGCCTGACCAAAGATTCCAGCTCGTTTTGTGAAGTTTGGTAAATTGGCCGGTGGTGATGCAATTGGAGGCTCCAAATTAATTTGATCCCATGCATTCGCTAAAGACTCTATTCGTGCGGAGGACTCAAGCATGGCGGCAGCTGATAGATCATCAAGTGTAACAAGATCCACTGTAAAAATATTCGGTTTTATATTAAAAGTGTTATCATTTAAATTTTTAAACTTACGGTAATAGTCTGCAGGATTTTTAAAAGGTGGACAAGGATAGCCTAGTGATCCCATGTGTCTTGGCAAATCAGATCGAGTTCCCGAAAATACAGTTCGTCCACCCGACAGAAGTAGCACACCAGAACACATTGACAGAATCTCAAACGTTGGTGGTTGCAATGTCATTATCACTATTCGACCACTACTACACCATTGACGTAAATACTCCACCAAAAAAAATGTATCGAAAATGTCCATATTTGAAGTGGCTTGATCCAGAATCAGAACCGAAGCTTGTGTGAGTAGCTGACAAGCAACGCTCAACCGCTGTTTTTCCGAGTGTGTTAATCTGGATACGTTTGCAGTGCGAACGGCTGTCAATCCCAAGTCTTCGATGAGAATATTGACCTACAAAATATATATTTATTTATTTTTTCAATTTTAAATATTGTTTATGTGAGATTATACCCGTTCTTTCAAATCACTGGTATCCATAGGGCCACAAAGTGCAGCGTGAAAACTTAACGTACTCTTCACGCTCATCCTTGGGTCTAGTGAACTATATTCTGGCGCTGGTACAAAACTGCATAGACCCCTAAGACCACGTTGTGTGATATGCTGGCCATTTATCAGGATCTCTCCTCCGGCACGATCACGTAGACCAGCCAATGTTTCCATTAATATTGTTCCCTCTTTGTGTGACGTAGCCATAACAGCAAATAGATCCCCAGCCTTCGCCTGTAATGAAATGCCCCGCAAGGCTGGCATTACATCCAAACAGTGAACCTGAATGTTTGGATACGGAATACCCATGGTGGATTGACGTCGGGATATTCCGCTGTTATACTCGGATCTTGGTCTTGATGGTCCAACACTTATTCTGTTTAAATATTTAATTGATAAATATACAAATATAAATCTTAAGGAATTGAAATACCTGGACTCATAATCGTAGACACCCATGTCATTGCCAAGCAGATCAGCTTCACTGTGCGATCGGTTTCCATAGTGTTTACCGTTTCCATTATGTTGAACGTACTGATGATGCGTCCCAGCAATGCTTGCTCGACTATTGGCCTGGCGTAGAGCTGCCAATGGAATGTTTCCCTGAACTCGGGAGCCGGGACGAGAGTTTGGCATTCCACCTATTGCACGAAAATCAGACTCACTTCTAAATTTCCTCAAATTCGGAGGAATACGACTTCGGGTCGTTTCATTGTCACTGCTATCATAACCGGACGACCCAGGTCCGGGTCCCGAACTTTCTCGGTAACCTCGATTAATGTGGCCTCTCGGAGGCGGAGGACCATGACCACCCCGTGGATGTGACCGCTGTGAGCCCGCATTAGGGGGAAATACTCTAGGAAGACCGAATTTTAGATAAGTATACATATTTGAGCCTAGCGGTGATCTATGGTTGAAACAAAATACATATTTCAATTTAATTACGGAAAGCGAATAAGTACAGCTGATTCTAGTTTAGTACATACTTTGGTCCATAACGGGGATGATTTAGGATTGATTGTACTGTTGTGTCTCGTAATTGAAAATTTCCATATGGCAGTGGTGACTTGTCGGATGAGCCCAGTGCCGAATCCGTAAAGTCAGAGTTAAGGTTTTGTCTGTGTTTATACATTTAAAATATTTATTCTATAGATATTCGTTTTTTTTGTTTTAAGATATATTATTATACCTGTAAATAGACCAGGCATGCAGATCTTCGGAGGCAGCAGGCGGTAGCGGTGCATTGGGACCATGTGGCACAGAGTATCTACGTTCCTCTCGTTCTCTCATTTTATTTGATGATAGCGTATTCAGTTCCATCATTTTTTTTTTTACAAAAAAGCGCTATAACAAACCAATTAAAATTATTTATATGTATTTCCGAAATCAATAATTATTATAATTAATTCATATATACATTTAATGGTTTAAAAAAAAACTTTATGGTATTTGTTCGCTTCACTAGATTTCATGTAATTGTATATGTATAATATATATATATTATAGTATATGTTATGAGTGAGCGGTTAGGCACGCACCTACCAACCCATAATACGTGCTCTGTACTCTGTTAATAAATTCTGACATATTATATTATGTTAATTAGTTTACAACAAAAGGTTTTATTTGTATATATTGTAGCTTTTATTTGAATTTTACTATTATTTGAATCGATGAATGGATTGTGGAAATTTAGGTGCAAGCTATGACTGCTCAATATAATACTCATTAATGTTTTTATACATTTCCACCTACTTCCGGTATCGTGTTTTTTGTTTAGTAAGAGTTTTTTAAAGATAACTTTTTCAAATTTGATTTTATGTTCCAATATATGTTACTTCTGCCATACTTCTTAAAATATAATTCAAAAGGATTCCTGAACTTGTTTTCTTATATTTTAATATATTTTCCGCAATAAAAATATCTCAAAAGCCTTAAAAACAAGGATTCATTATTTTTGCTCAAAGCTAAAATAAAAACATGGGATTTTGCGTATAACAAAATGTACACCAATAGTAAGAGATTTAAGATATCATTAAGCTCGATTCAGACTATGCGATTTTTCTAGCATCCTAATTTCCTAATTACTAAATGCTGGTTTTGTAGCCTGATCACGGGATCGTGTTTACACTACGAGCCAGAGATAGGTGGCGATAACTTTTTCTCGGCGGCCGGAGACTGGCCTGTCTTTAAAGCCGCCGGTTAGGTGGCTGTAGCTTTTTTTTGGACGGCTATTTTTTTAACAAAAAACTTTTTTTTAAATATTAAGAATTTCAATGCATCAACAAATAATAATTCTTATTTTTTAAATAAAATTGTATCACATAACATTGACTTTAAAAAAAGAGTTCAAGTTGGAAATAACTGTCATATTTTTTTTGTGCTGCCACATTAAAAGTTTTTTTATGAAAAAAAAAGTTTTTTTTTTATAAATAAATATTTTAAATAAGTTTTTTTGAAAAATATGTTTTTTTTATGTTGAATAAACATTTTTTATGGTGGTCGGTCCTTGCGGTTGGTTCTTTCGAATCAAAATTTAAGCCGAAATCAATCGGCTGGCTTTTCAATGCATTTTCTATGCATTTTCTATATAAACGACATAAACACTTAAATTTAAACTAAAAACTGAATAATAGTGCATTTAGGTATTTATTTCGACATTCGACACATATATTTGCAATTAAAGCAAAGATTTTTATTGTTAAATTTCATTTAAGTGAGTTTTTAAATTTGAATAAAATTAGATTTTAAAAATTGGTTAAATACTACAATAGTCAAAACGTCTTCAAATCCGGTTGCCAGATATTTCAAAATAAATTCTAGCTAACCTTATTCATAAACGGCTTAAAGAACCGGAAAACGGCCGTTATGACATTTTTATTCGTGAATTAGGGAAATAGATTATATATGGTGCTAATTCTTGTTGGTACTAAATAACAAGAAGTAGCAAAAACAAGAAGAAAGTGGGATAAGAACTACGACCGTGTCAAAACGTCAGGTCCAGCACGTTGGCTTTGAAATGGATCATTTAAATTTCACACGTATAGAGTCAGTCGATAACTGAGAATATACCACATGACTTGTAGGTGCAGTGCATCATGGAGAATTTGAATTAAAACTCTTGACCTCTTAGAGTTTTATTGACGAGATAATCTGCGAGGAAAAGAAATCTTCGATCCACCTGCAGGTTTTGCTATCAGAGTAATCTCACTAATGCAGGTTATTTATTGTAATTAATTATATAATCAGTCAACCGTAGAAGGATCACATACATTTAAAACTGCCTTTGGGTCATTGTTGTTCTAATATTAAAGACTAGTTGGAATTATGACTTTTATAAAAAAAAATATTTTTTATATGAGGCATTCTTTTTAATAACATACATTTATATTTAGTTATACCTTGAATATTTATTGTTTCGACTGGAATATTAATATATCTCTTAAATAGAATACAGAATAACAAAAAGGTAAGAATATGTGACTTTTCGATTTTAAGACATATCCTTGGCTTCGATATCACATCAACAACGTTCTTAGGGTTTAATGTATTTTTATTGTATACTCTTCCGAATTAAAAAAATTGTTAAAAACAATATGAATAATCATTATTTTGTTAAATGTATATTCTTATTAAAACCAAATGCATTATCAAAACGGTTTAACAGAAGAAAGCAAAACATTTATATTTACCCATGTGAATGTGAGTAATTAACCTAATTCAAATTATGCAGTTTGATTTTAATGTATTTATGCAAAATTAAGTGACATTATTATATAAACAACTTATACTTATATACATTTTTATATATATGTAAAATATAAACAAGTATATTAAACAAAGCTAAATATGTACATTTGTACTGACATGGTTCCGTATAAAATGCGAGTATATGTGTAACTGCATTAACCACATAAAAATATCGAATAAAAATCGACAATTTGAAAAGAAATAGAGTAACAATAAACTAAAATGTGCAAATGCGCAAAAAACGGATTCCATGAACATGCTGAGCAACCGTTATGTGCAAACTGTAAATTTGCATATTGATTAAGTGGTTTGTCTACCTGTGCACGTAATTCTCAATGGTGCAGTATGTATCAGAAAAGTGCGTTCTCATTCGAAGACTTGGACAAATATCAATTTAGATTGTGTCATTTTGTAACGTGAATCTTCATTACATTTGTGTACGTACGATTCGCGTTGTGCACGCAAAAAAGTCGCGTAGTTGCATTGCGTGAATCGCTGAACAGAATAATTGCAATCGCAAAATGCACGAACGCACCGGAATACTTTATGCGAAAGGAAAATGCCGCGATGCAGTTGCTCTTGGTCTAAATACCTTCTTCTTTTCACTTCATATATCAATCCGAAAGTGATGTTGAATATTAAATGCTTTCAATGCGATGATGGAAAATAGATTGGTATTTCAATTGCAAATATAGTCATACGAGTTTTTTAATGTATTGGTATACATAATCATATGCATAATAGAACCTGTTTTATCTTCTGCGCCTATATAAATTATGACTATATGCATTTCATATCAGGTAAACTCAACTCACCGTCAGTATTAATCAATGGCTAGTAATTTAGTAAATACATATTTATTCAAAATGTGTACATAAAAATAAATTCTGTGTATATAATAAAAAATGGTCATAAAAATAAAATATAGTACATAAAATAAATATTTATATAAAATTAATGTTTGTACACAATTATAATTGTTATTTAAACATTTCCATTTTATATGTATAACTATACTAACTAATTTGCAAAAGTTTTTTATGTATTGATTTCTAATTCTTATGGCTTCACTCATCAAATTTCTGTAAAAAACATTATAATTATGTATGATTTTTTTATATGAACATGATTTTTAATAAATTATATGTATAAGCAATAATCAATTTCAATTTCTCTAATAAATTATTGATTTAGAATGTCTACAAAATTTTCGAGTACAAATTAAAAATAATTAAAACATTTAAGTTTTTATCACTACAAATTGTTGCAGTTTTCACAGCAGACATTTCGGGTCACAAAATAGAGATTTCACATACATATGTTATGTAGTTATATCAAAACAAAAGATAAATAATAGTTGACTTATTAAAAATATGATGATTTTTTATTCTAAAATGCTGTTTCAATGGATGAGTATGTATTTAAAAAAAATGTAACATCCTTAAATTCCCTAAAATAATTCTTTACCAAACATAAATAGTTGAAGTGGGTATTTCTAATTATTTATCAATGACTATCGAGTGAACATTATTTGATAATTCGAATTCATTTGGTGTCAGGAATTTTACATATTGGCATTTTTGCTGTTTTTTATTTGTGGAATAAACGTATTTGCACAAACATGTATCTAATTATACAAATTTTCAATATTGAAGAAATATACTGTGGGGAAATTTTCAAGAAGAACAGACAAAAGTCTATAACTTTCCTCAAAAAATGACGATTTTTGATTTTGTAATATTAATTGTGTGCTAAAATCAGCAATCTCATATTTTTTTTTTAATAATATATAATATTGCAATGAATTTTGCCATAATCTATTAATTTTGTTTTTTTTTTTAAACTTTGATCTGCCGTGGTAATTCTACTGTACCTAGAATGTAAAAAAAGAATGCTTTTAAATTCATAAAAAACCATAGTAAAAATTTTATTTTCCCTCTAGGGCCAATGGGGATACCATATTTAGGGTTTAAACCCGACTCTGTCCTTCTTTTACAGATAAACAAGAGAGATAAACAATATTTTTTATACCAAAAATCTTCAAATACATTTTTTTTTATTATTTTAATTTTTTTTTTGAAAACTTTTTTTAAGTCCCGAGTAAACGAATTTATTTACTAAGTTTGAGCTGGGTCAGCTAAATGGAAAAGGGATGACAATGTGCCTAAAAATCTATCGACGGTCATTATATAGCAAGTGAAGATAAAGACATTTTTAAAAAGAGATTACTTTTGTAAAAAATTTCAAAAAACATGTAATTTTAAAAATATGCTATTCATGGAATAACAGTCATAAAACATAATAACAGAAATAATATAAAACATACAGAAATATACATATCTCATAGCAAGGGCGTTTGTTTATTTCGAATCGAATTAATAATAATTAATAAACAAAACCAAATAAATTAAATCAATTGTTGATATTTTTCTAACATATTTGCTTGTTATAATCAAGGCAAATAAAATATAAACAAAAATATAACTGTTATTAGCATACAACAGTCAAAAGAATCCACTGAATTTAGTTTAAATGTTAAATTTCAAAATTCAAAATTATAGTAGTACGCAGAATTTAATTAGTTCGAATTCGGCTTATCATAAGACTCGTTTCGGAGGTAAGTTAATTTTTAAATGTAAATAAGTCAGAATTAAACTAAGCCTTGTCAAAAAACATGTCAAATATTTGTTGTTAAACTGCCTCACTCATTCGAAAATTAAGAAAAATATATTTAAATATTTGTAATTGTATACCTTAAATAAATTATCAAGCAGAAACATTCCCAAACATAGCGTATTTTTTAAATTTTAATTCTATAAAAAAATATACATAGTTTACTTTATTTTATCTGCTACTAAAAAATAAATTTAGAAGTTTTAGAAATATTATTATTTGTTTTTTTTTTCGATGAGGCTTTATAAATAATAATCAATTTAAAAAATCAAAACTTGTTTGCATATTTTGTTTTTTTTTTTGTTATTGTCTTACTGTGTGGCGTGAAATTCCGCGTTTGAAAATCTGAAAATAAGTATTTTAATTTGAAATGCGTTCGATTCTCACTTGGGAAAAATGCAAAACTGTTATTTTTGGAGATTTTTACAATGTATAGTTTGCCGGTCACCTATTAAAATACCGTATTTTAAAAATCTCATATTTCTATTACATGTATTTCGTATTTTTTGATTGCTTTTAAATTGTTTCTGGTTAACTTTTTGATTTTTTTTGTTGAATTTGTAGCTTAATTTAAGTATTTTTTTGTATTTCTACTACTACAGCGCTTTGTTATATTACAATCCTTACGTAAGGACAGTTCTTAACTTTTTTATCGACAATCGTAATCAACTCTATTGACTATAAACTACACTTCTAAGCACGATATCATTCGCAATTTTAACGTTTTTGAATTTCACATCGACCTGTAAATCATTTATATTGATTATATTCTATTTTCAAATAATATAATACTATTTATAAACTGTCAGAAATCTCGTTTGTTGATTCTTTTAACCTTCACACCGTCCATGCAAAACAAAACATTTTGCAATTCTTCGTAGTTAAAAACAATTATTAAATTAAATCTAATACATTTTTTGTT
>JAAAKO020042039.1:0-12014 GCA_010015015.2 Bolitophila cinerea
TTTATATTTTTCTGTGTTCTGTGTGTTTCAGATGGATTCGGATAAAGATAAAGCGATGCCACTGAGCCCAAAGAGCGTGTCCGATGTAAGCTCCTTGCTAGAAGTACAATTCACCGATGACGATGAAACAGACACCGAAGAGGATCCAGCCGATACACATTTGAATCCGTTCAATGTGACCGTTGCAGCACTGACGTTCGTACAAACGCCACCGTTGCCGGGTGGGCCGCACGCCGCATCCGTTACAATGTGTTGTGTGCAAGTATCCGGAGGCACGTCAGGTTGCTTCAAATGTCTGGTGAAGCTCGGCGGACAGCGTAAGAACATTTGCCCAAGGTGCAAGAAGCACTTTTAGATTATTTTGTACTTTGATAACATATATTCGACACGATGCATTGAGCTGGACATCGATCGAATTCCACAGCTGGACTACTTCGAAACGGTGGCCGATCGACTGAATTTCCTGCGCGTCGGTAAACGTGGACCGATCTACAGATTTATCGAGAGAAGTGGCACGGATGCAAACAGTCCACTGTTCCTTGAGTGCGCGTATCGTGACAACAGAAAGACCACTCCACCGGTAGCCAATTTGCAGAAGCGTTACATCCGCGGTGCCGTCGATACGCGTATTTTCATCTATCGTCATCGTTTGTTTGCACGTCCGGTGTCCAAACATCTTGCACGCATCTACAATCGTACATCGAAATTCTTTTGTTTTGAATCCGCGGAACGTGACCAGTTCGATATATTCTTCGAACGTGAAATGAAAGCATTGGCCATATTTGCAAACACCGAAACCGTTAAATTGGACACAAGCAGCGTAAAAGAGAAGCTACTGTCGCACAACATGCGATCGAACGAGATTCGTTTGTTCATTGAGAATATGCTGAACATCGACCCACAAACTGCTGAGTATTTCTTACACGAATTGTCGATGTTCAGTCGCAGCACAATGACGGTGGCTGTGTACGACTTGGAAGTGCATCATTATCCGTTGCGCACGGATGAATCGTTTGCGACAGGTAAACGGGGACACGTTAAAATCGCTATTCCATATCGTATTCGTGTTCCAGACTTTCGTCCCGAAACTGTTCCGCATCCGGACGTCGAAGTGACCATAAAAGAAGAAACAAAGTCTGAGCTTGCTCAACGGTTGTCACGGTGCAGGGCTGTGGCCAAGAATTCACACACGTTCATTGCTATGTCGTGTGGTCCACCACCACCAGTAGAGCCATCCACTAGCAAGACTTTCGACGAATTGAAATCGATTGCCTTGAAAACTTGGGCTAAAAAGTAATGAGTTCAGAGGATTATTATCTCTGAGCGTATAGTCCGGAATCATCAGCGTATTTTCAGGTAGCCTTGTGTTCTTTAACGCATACCTAATTTAAGAACATTAATCACATACACAAAACACACACACACACATACTCACAAAGGGCTAAAATCTATTGCAGATATAAACACTATATTTCATAATTAAAAGGCGTCCTTCAAGGAATGAGAAGCCAAAGTAATGTAGCAAACGACACCCACCTACTAAAACAACAACAACACAAACATAAGGTATTTCTTGTGTAAATTTAAAGTGGTTTATAGAGATATATAGAGATAAGTGCCATTATAATAATAATATATACTCGTACTGCAATCGCAGGCAATGTATATTATGTAATAACTACTCGGAATTCTTACAACAATTCCTGGGACAATACAGAACCACACATGCGTCTTAAATGCGTAAAAATCGTTCAATTATATTTTAGTAATATTAAATTGCTCAAAACTTAAAACAAATTTAAGGTATAACCGTACTTTACAACATTGTCTGTAAAAACAAACAACATATTAAATACTTTTTATATGTAATCTACTAAATATTATTAAATGTAAACTATCCGTGTAATTTACGTTTTAAAATACCACAGAAAGCAAACCTAAGAAAAAGTAACATATATATATGAATGCCTTTTAAAACTATTCACCGTGTTCAGGTTTTATGTGTGATTTTCAAAAATTGAAGATCATATTTTGTGTGTACCTATATACTCAATAATGAAATATTTAAAAAGTATAACCATATCTTGGGTAAAACATACATTCATACTATTAAAAAAAAAACAAAAGACTACTATATAAAAGTATAAGATATATATATAAAATATATAGTACATTTTAAAAACAATCAAACATTAAATGTAAATCATTCTTTAAAATAGATATAAATATAAAAATATTTTCAGTATTAAAAAATTTAAAAAAGTAAAGATTTCTGTATCTCGCAACAGGGAAAAATCAGAATTTGTAAAGTTATGATTCATGATACAATTCAATATAATAAAAGAAAATATATCCTTAAATTAGGTTTTAAAAACCCACAGAAAAACATGTAAAACATTCTTTATAATATATATAATATATATAAATTTATATATTTACAATATTCAGTAATACACATTCAAAGAAATACTATTTACGGTCGAACGACTACATATATTTTGTAAAAATGTATTCATACTATATTTAAAATGATATGTCTATATTTTAGGCCTTAGAAACAAACAAAAGAACATAAACAACAAATGTTACAGGTATAAAATACTATGGAAAACAATCTCTGTAAAATATATAATACTGTATAAAACATTGTTCATGATAAAATGAAAAGCCAAAAATATAACGTTTTGAAAAAAACAAACAAAACGTTTGTTATAATAATCAGTATTATTATAAACTTTCAAAAAAGAAAGAGACATATAAAGAGACATATAATATTAAATCAAAATCTCTATAAATGTAATTACCTCTTTGTATAAGGCTGCTAAAGACCATCTGTAAAGGCAAACATTATATAACTGTATTTATTCCGTATAATAAAAATATTCATCGGTGTAATTCTTTTAGTTCTATATATTTTTTGATCTGTCTATATATATATAAACAAGCAAAAAGAAACCTCATCAACCCCTAAATTTGTATTTGAACAAAATTAATTATTAATATTACTAATTCTTAAATTGAAATAGAGAAAAAAACAAATTTCTTAATTTTTATCCAATCTTAATGAAATTTCACACAGTTATAGATATGTATTTAAAACGATCAAATCAAAAGAGTTTTTTTCTAAAATATCTCAATGGGACAACTTTAGAGCCATCTGTGGGGTTGATGAAATATTGATGCCAAAATTATACCTACCTATTTTTCTTTAGCGGTGAAATTATATTTACATATTTTTTAGGAGTGACCTTCCCCGCCTCCTTAGCCCTTACTTTTTAGTAACGCCACTACGTAGAAACATGTTCAAGATTAAAGTTCATGGTCAATATATTTGTAAATTTAAAATTTAAATCTATATTTTTAAATATTTAATAATTGTATAAACATACGAAAACCTCAAAAATATTTACGATATTTGTGTAATAGGCCAAACTGTATTTAAATTATATGCATTATAGGCATATGTGAGTATTGGAACTTTTAGTAAATACATTTATAATGCATGAGCCAAACTTAAAGACAAACAAAACGTAAAACTCATCAAAAACCTATATTAGGTTATGTATGCAGGTATGCTCAAAGGTGCAAAGCAATTGAATTAAAAAGCTTAGACGTGAAGGTTGTGTCCTGGTCGGCGTGTCGTGTTACAGATATATATTCTATTCAATTGATATTCTATTATTTTTTATATAAAATGGGTCTCAATCTAATTGTAAGCATTTTTTTCGTAGCGGTTGTGTGCTATGCCTTGCGAAGGCGTAATCTGATGGAGAGAAGGTGGTCGCTCGGAACTAGTAATCTTAGCGATAACGAACTGTAACAACAATAATATTCGAATTCAAAGAAAACATTTTCAAGAGGTTTAGTGTTTAAGATATTAATTTTTTTATTTTAACAATCTTATTTTCTCAGGTGAGGAGTCGCTGCATTCTGATGGCTGTGTGACGAAAAGTGAGACCTTATTTTGGCTGCATGCGCAATTTATTTATGAATATTTGTATATGATTTTATTGTAACTATTTTTGGAACATTTGTTAATCCGAGCGTGCGTACGAGAATAGAATCAAAATAAAAATGGGTGTTTGATGTCTCTTTTATATATATATATATATATATATATATATATATATTTCACTGCAGTGAGAGCACTTTTTGGATCTGAAGTTTTCCTCACTGTTGTTACCACAATCACTTAAATTTTCCATGCTATCAGTAATCGAGATTTATTGTTATTCTCATCGGGATCATTTTTGTAATTCATTTAAAGCAATTTGAAGATTTTTTTTAGACACTGATAGATATTCCAGTTTAGCATGGATAGTTTAAATATATATAGTAATATTTATAGTAAATACAATTTTGATTCTGAAGATTGGATAAGAATTAAGAAATTTGTTTTTTTATTCTTTTATTTTTCATGGCTAGGGTCATTAAAATTTATTTATAAATTGAGGCTATAAATTATCCTATTTTTTCGGTTTTAATTAAGCCTAACAAATAGTTATTATTATAATATGACGGTTCAATTTAAAATTTAAAATTATTTGGGTCCAAAAAATAGGTTATATTTATAATACTGTCGGTAGTGCACATTTGCAGCGCTTTACGTAAACGCATTCAAGATGGCGCCGCACTCAACGCGTGCGTGTACATTATTGTGAACCGTACCTTTTTTATTGTGATTCGATCTGTCAGATGTCATCTGTCATTTCGATTGGGTGCATTTGTTGTTTTTCTTGTTGATGTCTCTGATTATCTGTTTACTATCAGTGAATGTGTTTCGCTGCGTGCGCGCGAATCCTATAAATAATTCCACACGGCGCACTACCCCTTCCGTTGTGGCCTACAAATACCAAATTACCCAATCGCCCAGTGCATCGGGAGTGCGTGCCTGTGTAATTCTCCAATAATTACACTGTAAATCTGTGTGCATTTGTACGTGTAATTTGTAATCGTCCTACACCGCCCGCCGATAGAAATTACCGAAGATTGCCCAGCGCGCGATTCGCTGCCCGGACACAGGGAACCGGATATTCAGAACTGTACGAGATACGAGAGTGAAAAGGCGTGTTGTGTGTGGTCTGCGTTGCAGGGTCAGCGCTGTACCAGAGCTATCACCTCCAAAGGGAGTGGTCGCGTTAGCATGGACAACAGGACGAACACGGTGTTGAGCATTACAAGAGAGAAATTTCGTCAGGGCGAAATCGTTGCATCGGTAAGTTGATATTATAAGTTAAAATATTTATAAAAAGAATATTTGTGAAAATTCGATAATAATTTGAACGGTATTTTCACTATAATGTTGTGTTGTCTCAGAATGATACATATATTCTATACATAACTTAATTATGTGACGCATTAGATGTGCAGTTTTTTGTTGTTGTTATGCTGGCAATGCAATTATCGATTTTTCATTTATCTACATAGCAGCACATTTTCATGTTATTAATTTTACGTGTTGCTGTGAAAATTTGTGCACAATTTTGGAAATTCACAATCTATCAAATCTAATTAGATATAAATAATGCTAACATTGCTAGAATTCTTAGCCTTTTTGAATTGATGTTGTGTTTTTTTATAATTGTTTAAGATTTAGATATTATTCTTCGTGATATACGTTTTAAATGTGGTTTTTGTAGATTCTGTAAATTCACAATCATGTTGTTGTATTGTTTTTATCCAAACCCCTGGATTTATTATGATGGTCTTGCAAACATGTGTTATAGAAAACAATCTAATGAACAATTATGTTTTTTATTGTTATAGAAGTTATTTAGAATCAAAATCTAATCAAATATCCACCCCTTTTTGTTCTGTAATCGTACACACAGATCTGTGAATCATATCAGCTCGTTAGCAATGAGCACAAGACACGTCTACTGGCCCTGGTACAATGCAGCGGTTCGTATGCACTGTTCTCGTTTGCCGCCTCACGTTGGCTGCCCGAGTCCTTCTCCGACCTGAACATCGACGCTGTGTTTCCCATCGACGATGAATTCAAACTAGACACAAGCGCATCCGTTGACTCTCAGTTCAAGATCAGCTCGGCCAGTGGCATCACCGTGTACTACTACTATCCATTCAATCCGCCTTAATTCAAGTTGTTTGCCAACTTTCAGACAGACATTGATCTAGCTGTTTTAGGTAAAATGCAATTATTTTTTTTTAAATAACGTATTTAATATATATTTAATTATTCGAAACGTATGCAGCACGTCCACAGCAACCGAATTTCCAGTGGCTAGACGTCTACCGACGCGAGGACCAGCTGGTCATCGACCGGAGCATTGCTGATGGTACGGTGACGCTGAAGAAGCGCGAATCCAAATTCCGCGAAGAGCTGGAGAAGCGCGAGCACGAGTACATTGTGCATAAGCAGTTTCGGTACGTTTAAAGATACCCGTCTTGTTGTTCCACCGAAAGTAGCATTTCACTATTTTTTTATCGCTGTCTCGTTCTGTCTCTCTCACTCTCGCAATTCGTCGTCCCTTCGTTCAGTTCTGCGCAATTTCATTGGTGTGTAGCTGCCAAACGTCTTTGTTCCTGTTAACTTGCATATTTTCTTGAGGATTTATTTTGATTTTTCATAATTGAATAAATGGGAAGTGCTGAGATATTACTATAAATATATGATGTTCATTATTGAAGGATTTAAGTTTTTATTATTATTATTATAACTAATTCATTCCTCTACATTCAAAATGACAAAGGCGAGTTTATATTTTTCTGTGTTCTGTGTGTTTCAGATGGATTCGGATAAAGATAAAGCGATGCCACTGAGCCCAAAGAGCGAGTCCGATGTGACATGTGTATGAAATCTGCCGTAAGTTGGGTGACAGGAAATTCTTCTATCTGCATCTGCATATACTGACTTCATCCTCCATCACAATTGCATTCACAAAAAAAAACAATTGTTATAAGTTATCATAACATTTTTATTTTTAATTTAAATTGTTGCTTGGCTTTCTATAAGCAGATTAAATAATTAAATTCTGAAGATTATCATCACATATCAAGTATAATTAAAAGTATGTAGATGGAGCCAGCAGGTAACTTTGAGTATTATATTTTTAAAAACTTTAAACTTACATTTTTGAAAGATATAGGAAACATAACTGAGTTTCATCCAGGTGCGTCCTATTATTAACTCGTAGTAGACGCCTGAATAATGACCTCTTTTGATAAACTTTTATGATTCCTAGTGGGCTAGCACCAGATTGAGATTATTCGGCCACTTTATTTTTGATGCACAAACCCTGTTTTACATATCAATGTTCGACACAAATGCTACCTGTATTATTATAAGTCGAGAAGCATTGGGCAAGCATACTTACCTCTGGTCGTCAAAATGATAAAATGTTATAGTTTTCGTTATTAATATTCACACTACTCATAAGTGAGACTAATATGTATATAATAGAATTTCTTGTCATGCTGAAATATATACTGATTAATTTTTGTCATTTTTTTAAACAATTCAGATGAAATAATGTTTTAATTAGCTCTGCTAGGTTTCAGAAGTCTAGAAAAGGCATGCAAAAACGATAATATTTTAAATCCAATAATAAATAGTATTTTTAACGAAGATGGCGGATGGCGGAACCGTAACAATAAATATCGGAACTTTGACAGCTCAAATTGGAACAAAAATAGTTAGCGGATGGCTTTATATTTTTATGGAGTTATAAATGTTACACCGCAAAAAACTTCGGCTTCGGTGCTTTTAAAATAATATTAAACAGACCTGAATTTGTGTAACATATTCTTTATTTTTATTTATGCACATTTTAAGTATTGGATACATAAACCGTCGCAAAAACACGGTTTAAGCTGGTATAACCTTGTAAGCTGGTATAACCACCCTAGTCTGACCGACTTTTTAGGAGAAAATATAAACATAGTTCGTCCTTTTCCGGGTCCGGATACGCAATCAACAAAAACACCGTCAAAATGCTGCACGCAATTTGCGCACGATCATGGAAAAATTTTCAATTTACATTTGTATGTATACATGTGTGCATAGATCCAGAACGGAATAACAATATATAACTGCAGCTCTCCTCCCTGCCTCTCACCCTTTTTTGTTTGCTTTGCATTATCCGCAATTGCAGAGGACTTTTTTGCGTTGCTTGTACACTGACCGACCAAACACACCCTTTACTACAACGGATCACCACTACGGCACCTTCCCTTGAGCGCAGATAAATACAAATAAAGTAGAAAAAGAAGCATGCGCACACACACACACAATATAAAAGCAAAACGAAGATTTGTAGCGTTTTGTCCCCAGTCAACCCTAATGAATTTATGGCTCTCATTCCGTGCGAGATATTGTCCTACATAGAACGTGGGCGTGCGTGCGTTCATGTGTGTATGTGTTTTATATATGGCTGGCGGGATTTTCTTTCGAACTTCGTGTGCTTACAGCCCTTTTTTCCTGTTTGTGTTTTCCATATACATGTATTGTATATGTATATTTTTTCGTTCTTCTGTTTCAGAGTTGCCTAACAACTTTTGCGTATTTATATTTACGCACCCCGGATTCGGTGGAGACTCGGTCCGAAAATTCTGAGAGGATGAGTTGTTGGTATATGGCCAGCGAACGCAAGTATGCTCTTAAGATGTGTTTGGTTTATTTCGTTGGGTTCACTTCAGATTCGCTTCAGATAAACATATTCAGATATGGCGTGCCATGTGCACAGAAATCTTGCGTTACCCTCTCAAATACAGTCCGTATATATGTTAAATAGCTAAATCTGTCCTATTTAAATACAACCAATAATAGGGCCTGACTCACACCTTTAAGTAGGTTAGTATAGAACACGCTTTTATAACACAAATATACCTTAATTTTTTTGTTTAACCATAACCAATAATTATTTAGACTAAATCCAACTCCAACAGGTGTAAGGTTATTTAATATTTTCGTACATTTATTTATATATTACCTTTTATGTCATTAGCATTTTCAGAATTTGCTTTTTCAGTATAAAAAGCACCATTAACTATGTTTTTATTAGGATTTAGAAGAACATCTTATTTATATTTGCTTTTATACGGCAAATACTCGCTGGAACTGAAAATGTGATATGAATATGCAAAAGCCTGCCCACCTCCCCTTAAGGTGTTTAAAATTAAATAATGTTTTTGCATTGCTAAAAATATGAATTATATTTATAAATTATTATTTTTTAATGATTTTTTGGTAATATAATATACTTGTTTTTTGCAAAGCAATTAAAAGATTAGCTCAAACTATATATTTTTTAATTACCTATTATATTTTTTGTAAGAAGGAACATTTCTAGCAAGTTAATTCCGGAATTGCTCTATTCTCCAGCGAGTTAATTCTGTAATTGCAGCTCCAGCGAATTAATTTTGCCTTTGCAGTTACAGCAAAATAATGTCAGAATAGGTAATCAATACTTGAAAACACTCTCTCTCTCTTTCTCTTAATCTTTATACAAACATAAATTGTATAATATATTTATCTATATATACTGTGAAGTAACAGCAATAAAATCAATAATATTGTATAAATATTAAAAAATATAGCAAATAATATTATAATACAGAACACAATAATAATATCGAATGCATCAATTGGTTTTTGTCTTTGCTAGTCTTTTACTTGTTTAAAAATGTAATGTTAATGAGTATTCAATACAGTACTGATGTGTTAAAATCTATAAAAATGATGTACTAGCGTAAAAACTATATGCATAAAAAGTAGGTACTTTTAGTTAATTTCGCTACACTTTCCTATTGTTATAGCAATAAAATTATCAATATAACTTCTAACTTCAAAATATGGATACAGAGCATAGTGCTTAGATTCTTTGCCTATTTAGCTTGGGTTCAATCCCAGTTGCGGTATTTTTTTTATTTTTTTGGAATGGAATAGACCTCATTACATATTCAGTACACAAAAAAATACACCACGCGCTATCAAGATATAACTGTCTAAATTATAATTTCACATTATAATATCACTCATCGTTTTATTTTGAAACAATTTTATTTTTGGACCACACTAAGTACACACACCCATACTATAACAAACAAACCTACACACAGTACTATTTAAAATTAAAATCGATTATATACAAATGATTAAAATCAATAACAAAATCATGGCAATGTTCCTATAAAGTACACACATAGCTCACCCAAATCCGCCTCTAGTTCTGTAAGCACTATACAACACATAACATACTCGTACTATACAACATACAATAGATAGTACTTAAACCCTATTGCCATCCTACCGTTCAACCTAACCTCTTTGCAGGGATAGACTATATTTAGTTTAATTCAAATATAGTGTGTGCTCTATATACGATATAATAATACCATACTATATCCGTGTAGTGAGTATGGAGATAGGATTTTGTAAATATATACTATCTTTGCGACAATTGTGTTTTTTGTAATGGGTTCCAAAATATCGGATGCACAAAAATGTATTTATTTTTGTGCATTTGTTTGTGTTATTGTGTGGCTCATGCTCATGGTCTTCTCGCAGGCAGGCGGTATGACGACGATGGTTTTATTAAGAATATGCATTTCGCTCGCCTCACCCGTTCCGTAAAGAAATTACCCTACATGTTATCGATGGAAGCGGCCGCGCAAGTATTTGGTGTATTTTAGTTAGCACAGGAGGAATTACCGAATATGACAAAGCGAAACAGAATTTTAAGTTCAGAAATTTACTGATTTGTTTAAAATGCCCGAAACCCAAAGGATTACGCTTTCGCGTGCTAAAAACTTTTCAAGATGTTATTTCATAAACTATTCATAAAACCTCCAAAACGCTCATTTCAGTTTCGCGCTAAATTTCATTGCGCATTCTTCTTTGACGCTAGTTATATGACCCCCAAGTATTTTGAACACGTGCTGGGTCGATTTGTTTTCGACATCGCCGGCGTGTCGGTGGGCGACGCAATGAACGGGCGGCGGTAGGGGTGGCATCAACCACGTCTTCGAAGTGGTGAGGAAGATTACAAGTGAGAAATGATATGAATCGGCGAATAAAAGGGTGAAGGTCACTGGGACGGCAGCTTATTCTACAGATTTGAATGTCGAATGAGGAAAATTTGGCTCAATGATTATGAAACCATAAATATGGAAAAGGGTTTGTTGAAACATCTGCTTTGTTAAATTAAAATTATTCATTGTTGTTTGGTGCCCTTGTTCTGATGGCGGGGCACATTGTACAAAGCATTATATCAACGAACTTTGATGTGCGGTGTTGGCTAGATAATATTTAGAAGTAAACAGTTCGGTGCTTCGAAAAAAATCTTTTTTTTTGTTTAAATGAAAACCAATTACTATTTAAATCTTGCAATACTATTACTTTTTGTTTTTACACGCAGAATACAAGCAGAGCCTTTCCCAAATGACCGCATATTTTTTTATTTACAAACACATTTATAAATCCCTCTCTATGAGTGTAACCCATTGAGTTTAAAAGAACTAGAGAAGAAACGTTCAAAATAAAATTCAGACAACATTATAGTTAATCAATTATTTTTAAATAAATATAAAATTAAATAATAATATCTTAGATAAAGGATTTAACTCGGATAAACCACAACTGTATAATTCCTAAAAAAAATAACTAGGAAATACAATTTAAAAAAAATAAAAAAATATTGTTTATAAATGCATAATATAATATAAATAATTCAAAACCTTGTAAAAAACACTTGGCTGTACATGCACATACGAGACATAGTACTGTTTGAATGCTTTTTATAAGTATAAATAAAATGCGTTGTTTACAAATATATAAAAATGATGTCAAACAATAAGTACGCGAGATTATTTTCTCAAGTATTCTTATAAAACAGAAATATCCGTAATAGCAATAATATATTAAAAATATTGAGAATATAATTAATATTCGATCTAATAATAAAATAATCCAGAGTAATAATATAGTAATATGAAAAAAATACAATATATTACGAAATATATAATATGGTGTACAAATTTATATATATATACAAATA
>JAAAKO020042050.1:0-12014 GCA_010015015.2 Bolitophila cinerea
TCTGTTTATCTTACAGAATATATATGTATAAAATGGCGGCAACTTTTGCGGTCTACCAAGGACGATAAATTACGTAGCGGCAAGAACGTACAAATACATTCCAAATGTAATGTAATATGCAATCCTAACGGGACGTACAAGCACCGTCGCCCGAGTCAGACTTTTACGTTCCTACATGAACGTACAGTGTACGTACCAGCAGACCAACCAGGAATGTCAAAAGTACGTGCATAAGTCCGCAAAAGTCTGCATGGTCCGCCGTTACGCGGAACGTTCCGGGAACGTACGCAAACTCGTATTTTGTTTGACGGGTTTGAACGTTCCCGTGGTGGATGCGGTTGACAATGACGACGAGCAAGAGCTCATTCGTCTCCGACGCCGCCGTGATATCCTGTATCTCCAGCGTGAGGTGCGTATACTTGAACATAACCTCCAACCCGCTCAACAGCAGCAGCGACGAGTAGAGTACTCCGATGTTGAGAACGCGCTGCCGCTGTTCACGGGTGATGATGCGTACAGCGTACGTAAGAATTTTGCAGACTTCGATGAAGTTGCTGGGTCCCAGGATTGCGATGATCAATTTCGTCTGCGCAGTTTGCGCCGACTCCTCAGTGGCACAGCGAAGACGTTTCTACGCACAATCCTTTCGGAAAACTACGATACACTTCTCCAGCCAGTCTCCGTATGCAAAGCGTGCACAAGGCGCTTGCTTCCGATACCAACAACTAGGACACACACACGTGAATTGCCCGCATCGCACCCGCGCTGCTGACAATGTGGTGGCCGCAGCTGTTGAACAATTGAATACCGAGGACAAGACTATGTACGAGCTATGCGATGCCCTGGCGATTAACGAGTTGTCCAGCTAGCTTTGTTCGTCGATCGTGCCTTCCAGACAGCGTACAGTGCGGTGAATTACATCAGGCATAAGAGTAGCCCTTCAGGCTTAATAATAGCCCATCAGGCATAAGAGGAGCCCTTCAGGCTTTGTTTTTCTTATCGACGATCGAGGACGATCTTTCGTCAGATCGGCCGAGTTGTAACCCATTTTTGTAAAATGTAAACTAGTTATAAGAGAAACGTCAGTGTCATCTAAAGTGTTGGCAACACTGCGTTTCGTTTTTGAAGTACGTTTTGTTTTATATTTTTGTATTGGCGAACCTGTCTTTCTGTTTCCGGCAGACATGTCAAGAAAACGAAGTGAGACACGCGCATATAAATGTCAAAGAGCGATACAATAAATAAAAACCATACGAATAATAAAACATCGTGTTTAATTTCAAGTGTTAAAGAAATGAATATTTCCTTTATTTATGAGCATTCTAAAAAATATCCTAATAAAACCTTGGACTGAATGACTGTTTTGGAAGACGCGCTGGCTCCTATAAAAGCTCCCAGTGAGTTTCTTCGCTTTCAATCACTATATTTTCCTGAATAATATAGACATAGTGGTAATTACAAATGCGCCCTTAATGAATTCCGCATTCCGCCAAGAAGCGCCCAGATGATTTCTATGCGTATACAAAATGTTGTTTTGCATTTCTTAGCCCAAGCATGTCTCCGAAATTAATTATGTTTATTTATGGACCCTCACACACACACTCTCAGAAACACTCAGAAACACACAGAAACACACATACACAACAGCGAAACTTAAAGCTCTCGCTGTTTGTTCACATTATGCAGAAGAGACACACACTGCGCTGCCGCCACCGCCGCTCCGGTTCCGGCTTCTTGGAGCAACGACGCGATTTATAATGCGGCCACAATAAAACTATATTATTCTAAGTGTGTGTTTGTGACTGCGCGCGAGGGCTGCCCGAAACCGTTTCCAGAACTATATAATATTAATGCGTTTTGCGAAAGCCATTTGGAATGAAGTTGTTCTGAACTGGGCGGCCTCCCCATTCCGCACCCCCACGCGGCGGAGGACTGCGTCGCTTCAGTCAGTGCGGCAACAATAGTAAACATGGTGTATTTTCGAAACTAGACTCTCGCTGTGCTGTGGTGAGCACAGACACACACACACTGAACACTTGGAAAGGAAACCACTGAAGCATCGTTTGCAATGGCCAATTAGTAGGCGGCCACCGCGCATACGTACACTTAGAAGGTATATATATATATATATACCCTCACAAACGATCCGGCTCTGCATTTATCATACAACCTAATGCCGGAGCTTTGGAACGGTGCAAATATTTAAATTTGTACATAAGATATTCTGCGCAAGCTACACCGCACGATCGTAAAAGGCCCTTAAGGAGTACTTAGTTAAGAGTTACGTCCTTGACTTTTGCTGCAGCATCCCAAAGCAGCCTCACTTTATTCTTTGGGTTTGTCACAGAGAACATCGGAAGGTACCATATACGTGGGAATGTTAGCGTGAGTTCGTGCGGACATAGTTTACGGGCATAACGTTTGGTGATGTAGTCTCGAATCATCTGCTTTAAAGAGATTTATAGTTGTGCATTTTGTGTCATTTTCTTTTCCAAACACATTAAACGCTTTCTGGCTATTGGGAAACTATTTGGAAGCCTAATGTCGTCTAATTTCCACAATAGTCCAGTTTCAAAATGGTTGGATTTTCTGACCGTTGATGATCTTAAAAGTTCGGAAGCCCTGTTATCCTCATTAGATTGAAGCAACGTCCCCAGATTACTCAAGCCAAAGTTTTCCAAAGAAAAGAACTCTTGTATAAAAATATGGAAATTTAAAGTGGAAATGGTTTGCATCAGATTCGTTAGGTTGTTGATGATTGTAAAATCCGTGGACCGTCCATCCCAGGCGAGTTCTGGCTGCAACTGGTTCGCGCCATTTTCCTTCCCTGACTTCCAAAGGAAGGCCTAGATTCCAGTTATCCAGACCTATAAGTATTGTTGGTACAGCATCTTTGTAGACATCAATCGGTAATCCCTGCAGATGAGGGTATTTTGTACCAATTTCAATAGGTGTCAGTGACTGTGTGGGAAGATTCAGTGATTTCACAGTGCGTACATCAGAGACTCGAAATTTGCGGGATCCATCGTGTTGTCCGGATATGTCCAGTGAGACTCGTTTGGAGTTCTTCTCGACGCGAACTGTATCGGCTGTCCATTTAAGACAAAGGCTCTCTGGTGTACCATTTAATTGAAGTTTGTTTGCTACACCTTCCTCTAGTAAAGTAAGTGAGGAACCTTCGTCCAAAAACGCATATGTTTGAACGGAGTTGCCATTGTTTTGGAGCGTAACCGGTATTATTCGAAACAATATGGATGGTCTTTGTTGTAAATGAGTGTTGCAGTTTGTTTGTCTTCTATCGGGTTGTACTGGAGGGCCTGCAGTGTTAACGGATGGACTGGTTTCAGGTAATCTTGCATCGTTGTGAAGGAGCGGGTGGTGCTTTGCTGTGCAATCTTGTTTTCCACATGGCTTGTTGTGAGTGCACTTGTACCAGCTATGAGTTCCCAAACATTTACGGCAAAGTCTTGAGCTTTTGACTAGCTTCCATTTATCATTAAGGCTGAGATCGATAAACATTTTGCAGTCCTGAACATGATGACCTTTAAGGCAAGCTGGACATCTTGATGTACTCGAGCTGAGATTCTTGTCTGTGGTTTTTTGATCCGTATCTTTGACGTCACTATGTTGATTTAGATACCCTTTTTCTCGTTGTTTTTTGGACTTGTCGTCGGTGCTGTCTGTTTCGGCCGATGGAACTGTGACTGTACTGGCAGCCTGAGCAAGTTGAAACAGCCACCTTCCAAACGTAGATATGTCTACCAATACACCTGATGATTGTTGGTATATTGCCCAGTTCAACTTAATTTGTGTTGGTAGCTTTCCTACTAGTTCATATAAAAGAGATGGGTTGTTTAGATGTGCTGTCATACCCGACGCTTCAATCGTAGCACACAGATTTTGCACGGAGAGGGCAAAGCTGATTAGCGTATTGAGCTTGTCTAGCTTCAGAGCAGGTTCGTTCTGTATTTTTTGAACTAAGGTCTGGATTATTAATTCTGGTCGCCCGTATAGCATCCTCAGAGTGGCTATGACATCTGGTACGGTTGAAGCAATAAGTAGCCTACAGCTGACCGACTCTAATGCTCTACCTTTCAAACATCTTTGTAGTCGGATTAGATTTTCGTCGTTTGAGAATCCGCATACTCTCGTAGAATTCTCGTAGCTGCTAATGAACATTGGCCATTCCTCAGGTTTTCCGCTAAAGTTTGGGAGGTCTTTTGAGATGACCTGTCTGGCAGCGAGGTTACTGGACGTGAATGCTGGTAATTCTTCTTGGATTTGACCGCCTGGCATAGTTTTTTGTGTTTGTGATGGTGGTACAAATGGTGGTATTGACGGGTTCCAAATAAATGGGACACGTGCTGGCGCTGGGGGGATACTGTTTGATGGAACTTTACTCCAATCCCAACCAAACCCTTCAATACAACTACTGTTTGGCTGAAAGTCGTTTGCTCGAGGTAAATTATTGGGAATCAAATTCGAATATACGATAGTACTAGGCTGCTGTGAATTACTCGATACTGGCAAGACTCCAACGGATGCGTTAGGAGCGTAAGATGGATGGCTATAATTTGGAGCGGTTAATGAAGTTTTTGGTATTCCGATTCTTGTGACCATTGTTTATTTGCTTTGAATCTAAACCATGCATAAAATGAGTAGCAGACTGCAAAGGCGGATTAGGAAGATTTGATAAATTTATTGGTTGAGCGGGTTGTTGAAAATTCGATACGGCGACTGATTAAGTTTCAACCCATGCACCTGTTCTTGTCTTGCTTACTTGACTTGCACACTCATCCCCGTTGATAGAGCCAGCTTCTACTAAAAGCTGATATTTTTTGTTAATTAACTCTTTATCGGCTTTTATTGCTCAAGCATAAACTCTTTTCTACGCTGATCTGTTATCTTTCTTTCCTCCTCCAGTTTCTGCAGTTCGAGCTGTATGCGTCTCTGCTGAGACGAAGTAGTTTACGACGTAAAATATGTTTGTGATAAAACGAAATTATAGTGACTTTATTAAATACTAACAATTAAGAATGACGGAGCAACATTTCAGAAAATCTCTTCATTATTTAAGAGAAAGAGATTAAGAGTATATACTAAAACAAAGAATGGTTAATACTTATATTAGGAAATATATTTCGATAAAAACGAAATTTAATCAAAAGAATAACATTAAATTTTAGGATACCCTCTAAATCGTGTTATCATCAATTTTGTACTAGATGTTTTAGCCGAGTAAAAATCATCGGTGGACGGCTGATAAAATCGATTTTTTAATATATATATTTTTTAATATACCATAAATAATTGATTGTACGAAAAACATTTATATTCGATTTTCTTTAAAAATATGACCTTTGATTTGATTTTAACTTAGCAGTGTGGTTTCGTCATAATTCCGTCATACATTCATTATTATTACGGCCAATAACAAAAAGTCAGTAATCTTGCAAATCCTAGTAACAATATTTACTGAGAAATTTAGTTTTCATTTGATGATAATTAATTATAATGTTTCTTATCAGTAACTAACAATCAGTATCACATGTTACAATATTTTTATATCCATGTAAGGACTTAAAATACGCGAAATACACATATCACTCCACCCTAAGTTATATACAAAAAAATTATCATTATAGTATAAAAATAGTGAGTAGCGCCAATTGTTTGTATATTTGAAATTTAGTAATTGCAAATTTTATAACATTCTTAGTTTAAATTTCTTTCCATTCGCATCGTGTTTTAAAATTGCCCAGAAATGCTTCGATTTTTCGTCACAGTTTTCGGTTTAGTGGCCCTGGCCATGTGCCAGCAGCAGTGTACATCTGGCGAATGTGTTCCGTACTACAAATGTGCTGAAGGTGACAAAATAACCGACAGAAACGGTTGGTTGGACATCAGGATCGGCAAAGAAAAGACCTCTGAGAGACCGTGCCAGGGAACATTTAAAACGTGCTGTACCCGTAAATTGGATAAACCAAATATTCCGATTGTTCCAATTGCAACCGCCTGTGGTATCCGTAATTCTAACGGCGTTGGTTTCCGAATTACCGGTGACAATAATAATGAGGCACAATTTGGTAATTTAAACAATCTGAATAGAAAAGTAGTTAAATACTAATTTTTGTATAATATTTATTTTATTATACTAAATAGGTGAATTCCCATGGACCGTGGCAATTATCAGAGTGGAAATGTTGCAGGAGACGATTTTAAATATGTACCAGTGCGGAGGGTCATTGATTCATCCATCGGTCGTTATGACAAGTGCACATTGTGTGTACAAAAAGAACCCAAATAGTTTTAAAATCCGTGCAGGTGAATGGGACACCCAAACCAAGGATGAAATGTTTCCGCACCAGGAACGCAATGTGACCAGTATTGTTATACACGAGAATTTTACCGATGGTAATCTATTCAATGACATTGCTCTGTTGTCCCTCGAGGCTCCCTTCGAATTGGCAGAAAATATAAACACAGCCTGTTTGCCACCACAGAATTATTCCTTTGATGGAAACCGTTGCTTTGCATCCGGTTGGGGTAAGGATAGGTTCGATTCATCAGGAACGTATCCGGTTATCATGAAGCGCGTTGAGCTACCGGTTGTCCGCCGGAATTTGTGCTTGTACAAATTACGTAAAACGCGTCTGGGCCAACACTTTCAGTTGCACAGCAGTTTTCTGTGTGCGGGCGGTAAACTGGGAAAGGATACTTGCACAGGAGATGGTGGTTCCCCGTTGGTGTGCCCGATTGCCGGTACACCTGATCGATACTATCAGGCCGGCATCGTTGCATGGGGCATTGGCTGCAGAGATAAAACACCAGGTTAGTTGAAATGTTAAACTTTATAAAAAAACTTATTAAATTAATTAAATCGTATCGCTTCCTTTCAGGTGTTTACGTTAACGTTTCCCAATTCCGCAAATGGATCGATGTACAAGTGATTTCCAGAAACTATAGTTCCTCCACATACACATACGCTTAGTTTATTGTCTATGAAAAAATAGCGGACATACCAAAGAAATGTATTAAATTGAGTAACATTTAAATTATAAAAATACGAAATTATAAATTAAGAATAAAAACAAAGAAGTCGACTTGTGATTAAAACAAAAAAAATCTAGAGAAATATCAAATGTGATTCAACCAACAAACAAAGACTTTTTATTATTATTCTGATAAATTCAAACACTTTTAAATGCTTGTAGGTTGTGGTGCGATAAGCTAAAGGCGATTGTTTTTATTATTTTAGATTTAACCTTATATTTACATATTTTTTTTAACAAAACATATGGATGATATCTATGTGTTTTGTGTTGCAGTTAGTTATTGTGTGTCGTGTATTTGTTATTGTGATTAATTTTATTTCAATGTAGGGTTGTGTATTCTGTATTGCTGTAGACATCGATGTCGGTAAGGTAAGGTTGTGGAGTTGTGTTATATGTATCGCTACAACACCCCCTTTCTAGAAAAACGAACTATTGAAATCACTGTGGAAAATGAACATGTCTTCCAGAGCGAGTGATAATTGGTTTTGCGATAATATGTTGCTGGTCTTTAGAGGGTTTAGATTCCTCTGTCTCGTATGGTGGTTTCAGGCGGTCTAGGCTTACGTTGACTCCTTGTTTTGTTCTCTGGGAACTTGCGGAGGTGAGGCTTTGCACCTGAAACAAGAATGACCAAAATACATGAAAACACATATACCAAAAAATGGACAGTACAGTTTTTGATGCGTAGGATAAAATTCTTTGTTGATCGGTGTAGAATTTTAAAAGGGCCGTCATATTGTTTTTTGGAGCGGAGCGCGGACTGCATCGTATCGAACAAAAGCGTGTGTGCAGTTGTTTAGATCCTTTGGAACGAAAATCCTTTTCATCCCATGCTTTAATGTAGGCTTAGGTTGCAAGCGATCAAAAATGCGCCTTAGATCGCTTACGAATTCACTCGCTGATTGATGACGCTGGAGTTTCACCATGTAAAATTTTTATCTGGTAAGATTACACATTCATTACAGTTACTGTTAAAAGATTTTATAATTGCTTTCTGGAGCTCGCACGCAGCCTTCTCTAGGACCCACTTTCAGTGTTTGTGCTCACCGTGAGCTCAGTGACACCCGAAAATGTGAGTGCGGCTCACCTCACCTTGTCCGAAAATGGCTTTCAGTGTTTTTGAATGAGCTTCGGTACAGAAATAGCAACGCTAGCGCCACCACTAGCATACAAAACCTTACCGGCGCAAGAAATAACATATACATATTGTATATATATATACAATAGAAATGTCAAATGTGAGCGTTCGCTCACTAGAATAAATGTCGGTGGGCTCGGTGAGCCATGATCGGAGTCATTGTGAGGCAACACTGGAAACAAATTTAGCTCACATCGGTCACTTGGCTCACGTGAGCAAACACTGAAAGTGGGTCCAGGGTTGAGGAATCGTGAGGTGCAGTTTGAGCGCAAACTGCGCACGTAATCTGCACGCAAACAAGGTGCAGTTCTCGTGCAAAATATGCACGCAAACACGGTGCAGTTCTCGTGCCAAATATGCACGCAAACTATGCACTCTGCGCAGTTTGTGTCTGGGCGTTTTCGACAGTTTGCAAGCATTTGTGCACGCGATGTGCACGTATCTGCCTCTGCCCATGCGTGCAGTTTGGCGACAGCTTGCGTGCAAGTTATTATTAGTAAAATGAAAAAAAAAAATCTTAAAATATAACTTATTGTTTAAACAAAATAAAGAGCAATAATACGCTAGAGAAGAAGTAAGGTTATGTTTTTTAAAAAAAGATATTTTGAACAATAAAGTCCACTGCGACGTGTAAAAATATTAGATCGCAGTTATGAGATATTTTAATAACACGTATATACACGCAATAACCCCGAGATCATATATATATATATATATATTTATATATATATATATATATCCAGGTTCAAATAAAAGTAGAAGTTATTTTAAATGATCAATCAGAATCATGCCCGACAAAGTTCAAAATGATGCCACTAGTCATTTTTTTTTAATCTTAGTATTTTTTTTACAAAACAGTATTTAATTTAATATTTAAAAAAAAATAGAAAGTTAAAAAACGCTTATAAGAACTCTCCCTAGCTACGGCCTTGGGTATAATTACCAGTATATAATAACACATTTTATATACACATGTATATACTATGAACTCAACCTTGATTTTTAACCTTAAAGAGCAAACAAAAAAATTAATAGACTTTGATCGACAATCGTCGTTATAATGAAAAAAATATATATATTGATAGCCAATTTATTAGTCATTTATTGTAAATACAAATCAATTGAATTATTATATTGCATCATTTTTATTTTATAATTTGTATTGAGCAATAATTAGCAATACTATTGTAGAGAAGAAGTTGGGTTATGTTTTTGTAACCTTCTTTAATTTGACGTGTCGTAAAAAATAATACCAGTTTTGAGATATTTTAATAACACGAATTTTAATAGTTTTATTAAATTTTTTCTATGTTCTTCCGTGTTCTTTACTATTTTATGACAAAATTATTGAAATAATATTAGAATTTTTGGAGATGTTCATTACAAGTCCGTACATAGAAAACCTGGTCCATTTCGTGTCTTCTATATATACAAATCTATGTGAGTATATGTCAATCAAAATAAAATTAGATTACCGCGCGCGAGGCGCGACTCACTTTACCCCTTGACATTCAAAGAATAACATATAAATTCACGAAATCTTAGCGATTTGTTCTCGCCAATCACTTTTTGTTAACGATAACGATTACCTACTTTGTGTGCATTATTTGCATTGTTATGCGATATTATACTTACATTTATTAAAATGCGAAACACGAGCACATCATCCGTTCGAAACGTGGGCGACGCGAAGATTGCTCATTTATTCCTAATCTCTATGAGAGTTGTTCTATTGATGAGCTAATTGTATGTATATATCTTTGTTTTGTTTAAAAATATAATAATTGTAATTGATGCATTTTTGATATGAGGAATTGAAAAACTATATTACTGCGCATTAAAATGTATTACTTTTATTCCTATAAATAATTTATTCCGAGATTCCGACTCCATTTAGCATAGCAATACCGGTGTTACGGGTCATTGATACTTTTATTCGATGCAACAACAAAATTTGTGAAAAAATACATTTAAATATATAGTTACGTTAAAAATAATTTTACACAGCGCAAGAGCATTACATTTCTTCTTTGATTTAAATTGTGCTCATACAGAGAAGCATGGTCAAGGTCATGAGAACAAGAGATTCAGCCGAGCATCACGCGATTTTGACGAGCGAATGGGTTGCGCCGTATTCTTGTTGTTGTACTACAAACAGAGAACACCGGTTGTCCCAAAATATATGGCGTGATGCGTTTCGCATCGATGTTTTATAAAATTCTCTCACAGCTCACTCGCTTACAACGCAGCTGGCCGTGGCCGCTCTCTGCTCTTTCTATATGTCACCGCCCGTAGGCGTCGCGCTTGACGTTGCGTTGGCCAACGCACCTCGCACGTGTTTGCTTCGCCTTTGATTTCTTTTTTCCTTTATCGTTCTCTTCCGCAGAGCGTGCGTCCACGCAGAGAGCATTTAAAATAAGCTCGTACACTCGCATAGGTGAATTCTAATACTTCTGCTGCTCTGAGAAGTGGTTGTACAATACAAATTTTCTTCTATTGGTTTTTGTCTAACAGCGTTTATTCTCATATTCTCTTTTGTACACAATCCATTTCTTTATCTCTGTAGTTTCGCCGTGCGCACTACTATCTACTAACCGTGTTGACCGTCGACACCGCATCGCACTATCGCATAAAAATAATACGCCAATCAATCGACTATCTATAAAATTATTGTAATATCAGTGTTCCATGACGCACCAGCCAAAAAATACTACAAGTAGGTACTTTTTACTAATATAATTAAATGGAGGATAGTGAAATTGATTTAAAATACAATGTATTCAATTTATATTTGCATAGTATAACATAAAATCAATTTAATAAATATTGGAAAATTCAAAATATTATTGTAACCTCTAAAAATGTAATGTGTGTGACGTGCATCACCGTACCCGCGCACGTACATAGAATAAGTATATTTTCCGTTACGCAAGTGCATTCGCAGATTAATTATAATATTTTATTTACGTGTCCGAACACGGTTACATAGAGTTCATTCATTATAATTAGAGATCTAAACACAATATATTTTGGTTCAAAAACAATAACTTTATATGTTGGTTTTTAATTAGCTAATTTATTTGAAGTGAAAAAAGAAGAAACTAAAATTAGTAAATAGTAAAAAAACAGCACTAAATTTTGGATTTTGAATGCATTTGAATGGCAGACGGGTTTACCTTTTGTGTTGGAGCTTTATTTGCGATTGTTGCGCAGGTAGTCGCTATAAGTCTCAATTTTAATATTTGAGAAGGTTATGTTGCATGCTGTGGATGCAAATTAGATTTAAACCGGAATAATACGTAAAAAAGTGATCTAGGCTATTAAAATAGCAATCTTTTTCCTTTGTTGTTTAAACATTTTTTAGCATGTACCACCGTAACGACGACATATTGATATAATTTTTTTCAAGTGTTGTGTACGGCTTTTAAGCCAACTATATTAGTTTCACGTGTCTGTGATCTTGCTTGCGCGGATTCTAATGCGGCCTACTTAACCAACTTCCTGTCATATAAACGAGCTGTATTATTGACTTATTGCCGATGACAATATATATGTATTCCTTTTGTCCCAGGGAGGGACATAGGGCATTGATATAGGCGCGGTACTGGTTCCTGTTGGTGGCCAGGGCTTTTATTGCCGGACAGCTTGAACAATTTTCTTCCAGCTCTCGAGCGACTGTTCTCCTCCACGTTTTTTTCGGTCGACCTCTACCACGCCTGCCTTGCGGGTTCCATTGCCGAGCTAGGGCTGCAATGTTGTTCGAACCGCGCCGCAAGGTGTGACCGATCCACTTCCACTTTCTTCGTCTGACTTGCGTTGAG
>JAAAKO020042061.1:0-12014 GCA_010015015.2 Bolitophila cinerea
GACTAGCAAAAACCATGAATTTCATTAAACTTAGAGAGTGCGGTTATTAAAAACCAAAAGTGGTGATATATAGTGCTATTACACTATACATTACCATTTCTGAAGATGTATAGTGTAATTGCACTATATATCACCACTTTTTGTGATATGTATTCAATTTGCACTATACACCGCCAATATCCCTGGATGTATGCAATTTTGTTCTTGCCAGAAGATATGGGAAATATTTTTTTTTTAATCACCTAAATATATGCATTTTAGAATTATAAAAGAAGTTGACAGGCTATCTTACTTTTTAAAAAAAGCCTAAATGTATGCATTTAGGTATTAATATTGGTTTTATTGAACCACATAAAATATGTAGTTTTCATAACGGTTAGGGTTACACTGATGCTAAAATGTCCGACTGTAATTAAATTTACTTTTTTAAGTATTTTAAGCATTATGAAATTATAAGATACGCATAATTATTTATAAAAAGTCGCATTTCTTAATGCAGAAAATTGTGTTTTTTTTTCTTCAAAAAAGAGTAAAAAAGAAGCAAACAAACTATACCGAGAAATATATCACATCATTACGATAGACTTGATAGTGGTGAGAAATTATTCAATTATTAAATATATTGTATTATTAATGTAAAGCATTAATCCTAATGTCAAGCAGTGGCGTATTGATTTTTAACGTTAATTGCAAATATCTACACAAATAGCGTAATAAACTTTATTGCCGTTAGCACACGTTCACTGGTGTGTGCCTTTTAATGAGATTATCCCTAGAGGATTATTAAATAGTGTATCCAATTGTTCCCGTAGGCAAGGCTGTTGACATGCCAAAAATAAGCTTATAAATCTCGTTTGTGAAAAGGTGTTTTATTGCGCCTAAGGAACATTCTTTTTGTGTGCGTACCTCTCGAGTGCCAGATATTACAAGTGTGCTACTAACTTCTTAATTATATATATGCTAGTAAGGCATATAAGAGCACATTTATATGGGCCAAGCAGAGTGTGTTTATTATCTTAAGAAATTACATACACACAAATACGTCAATCCTGTGTCGACGGGGTGTGTGGAAACCATAAAATAAGTGACCTACAATAAATACACAATTCTACTGATATTTGACTTTAGGAGCGAGAAAGAAAGGAAAATCCCATTAGCTATCTCAGGTAGAGAATTTTATTGGAAAAAGTTGAGCAAACAATTATCAAAGTTAATTTCATTATAAAGTCATCACATGTGTTTAAATTTAGTAATCGAAAAAAATCACTTTATTTACAATTAGTTGAACGTTTCTGTGGTAATTTAATCCAATATAAAATATTATCTAATTACTTTAATTTACCTCTACTTTCTTAATTATGTGTGTTTTATGACATATGACTTTATGAAACGATTACTCCACCCCCGATATGAAATTCTTTATCTAATCATAAATATGCGCTTGATGTAATTAAAATCAAAACTTTGTAGTATAAAACTTGAGTCCATCACTGATTTGAAAAGCAGTGTCAATCGTGCTCTCTGTTTAGCAAGACCCTTTCTACCGTTACCTGTCACATTGTACCTGATCAACGGTAAAGTGTACAATTATTAAAGCTATATACATCAGTATCTTTCAAACTGCCTCATAGTGAACACCACTGTTTATCAAATATTTGCAAATTCTGTGCATACTTTTTTCGTGTGTTTTAAAATTAGTGATTTAAAAGTGCGTGTGTGCTACAAACAAATATAAGTATAGTATAAAATGATCGTGCGTCGTGGCTTCTTTCTGGTGTGGACGGCCACAACAGTGTTGTTCATGCTTGGCCGTGTATGTGACTCTAGAACATTTGAAAAATCTGCGAATAGAACCGAAATGCAAAAATCCGGCACATTGAGCTCGAAATGTGGCCAACTTTCACAAGATATGCTTACTGAAATCCTTGGTCCAGCATTTAATTCACGCTACATGAGTCTAGAACAACCTGACGTAGAATCAATTATTTTACCGAGCGCATTGCAGCCAGACGATGTGCCCTCTAAAAGACACGCTTCATTTCCACCGTTCTACGTTGACGACACCTATGCACTAGAGATTAGCAATAAACCTGCATGGGAAGTACAACATGCGATCGATACACCTGCAGCTGCAGACAGTCTGGACAGGTCAAAACGCGACACAGACGATTATGCTGAAGACATGCCAGAACAACGTGTACGGCGCACATTTCAAAAGTTTGGACCATCCCGATTGGATGCTGAGCAGTGGGTGTGCAAGGCTAAAATTAAGTGGATCCAGCTGGGCCCTGACTACTATCCGCCCTATTTGCGCTCTGTGGAATGTGTGAAACATGACTGTTGGTATCGTTTGTACAGCTGTAAGCCACGCTCGTTTACCGTGAAGGTTCTGAGACGCCGACGAGGTGAGTGCGTGCCTACTGGTGCCAAACTAAGCCTGGACGGTATGCCCGGTGAGATGCGTGAACTTTGGGTCTGGGAGGAGCGTGCTGTGAACTTTTGCTGTGACTGCTCACGCAAATAACCTTACCCCAAACAAGGCTCTAACATGATCCGGACACAGCTTTGATGGATACTACATTCATATATGAAGATTATCTTCAAGGCTTTTTTCAGTATTCGTACTGTTTACATGTAAATAATGTATATATACAATAAAATAATCGAAACTTCGATATAACATCAAAGTATACAGTCATAAAAATATAAGTTCCAGTATATGTATATTTATATATATATAACAAACGTGTGACATAATATATAATATAATGTATTCTAACGGCGCGGCGCTCAAGAATTATCTTTGTGCGATTGTATCGTATATCTATATTTATATATGTAATAACTACTAAACACCGTATAATTTTAAGAGAATGGCAAACATTTACACGCTTAGTGAATTCGAAAAATGAAATGTGTTAAAACTAATAGTATAAGTACATATCTTTATATTTAATAATACTATCTTTTTATATTAAAATAGATTTTTTAAAGATAAAACCACATACATTTTTTATGTCTTTGGCTGTGTGCCTTGAAATTAAAGATGAAATAAAATGTATTTTGTTAAATTGTATTTCTTTTTTATCTTTCAGATTGGGATTGTAAAAGTGCATTTCGATGTATTGTGTTGACCATTTGTTTACTTTCAGTTTATGGTGTTATGAAATTGACTAACAAACAGGGGTGCACTCGTATATTTATAGTTATATTAAAATATTATTTTAAATATCACAATACGTCTTTCTGATTCAAGTCTTATGTTTTTGTCTTTGTGTTTAGCATGTTTTATTTGTAATGATTATATAAGCTCTGTTTTTCAGGGGAAAAAGAATGTGCTTCACTTTAATCCCTATCTTTTTTTTCTAGTTTTATACATAACTTGGAAGCACCGGTCCGATTTTGTGGTCTTCTCTGTTTAGCGATTGCTCTTTCAACCTGTGGCTATACGTGTCTTTCTTTTGACCAAAAAAACCAACTGAAATGTAAACCAAAACAAAATAATTAGGTCTAATTTTTAACCCAGCTCAAGAGGTGGGTTCATTTTGCTTCGCAAAAAACAAGCAAAAGACTAGCAAAAACAAGAATATCATTTAACTTTTAAAAAATAAAACAAATATATATATTATTTGTTATTTTTAAAGATTTAGTGCATAAAAGTATTTGTCTGACATTACCGCTCATTCATAAAGATGTGGCAACAGTGACATTGCTTCGTCATATATATTGGCTCACAATTCATCATCTGAAAATTGCAATTGTCGCTTGTAACATATGTGCCTAATGCTTGTGATGTAATATGTTTAGCGGAGATGTCTTGGCTCAAAACTCTGCTCGTCATTAAAAAATATATAAATAAGTTTCTTGTGGCTGTTTCATAGGTTGTTCATAGACGTCATACTTCTCTCTACTTTATTATAAATCTTATTGTTTTGATTAGAGATATATTTTTAAGAACCACTTTCGATACACCGATGAGCCAGAGTGAGCTAATCAAATCAATCAGCCACCGTCGTACGCCCCGCAGTTCTTTTGCGAGTGTATTTTATTATATATATAGAATATATATTTGTATACTCATGTATATGTTCAATATAATCTAATCCTAATCTAAATTGAACGTCTTGTGGTGTTCGCAAAAATGCACGTGTCGCATATACGTAAAAAAAATATATAATATAATTCAGTCGAGATACCACACTTTGTTATTAATTTGAATATAAAATTCAGTTTTTCTCGCGACTTGTGATTTTCATATGGAAAACGTGCGCGTGCCGCTAAGACGCGTCATGTACCACAATTTGCGTTCTATTTTCTTTCGATAATTGAAATTTGAATATTTGTGGTAGACGCCGCGCATTGCGACGTGCTCGCGATTCTCATGGTTTGGCACAGGGGTTGAATTGACGCAAACGCAGTAAATGAAAATAATGTACTACTACCAAAATTGTAATACATAAAATACTGCATGTAACGTGTATGCTTATCATATTTTTACGGAGCTCCATGTTCGCTCAACCACCCGGGCACCCGCCCACCCTTTCGCTAAATATAATAAATTAATAAATTGTAATTATGATATACATACACAAAAGTTTGTGGCAAAGTGGCTTTATATTTCATATATAAATACAATATATATATATATATATATATTATGTTTGCTTTAACCGCGTGCTCGCTCTTTTTTAGAATGGGTGTAGATTGCACACAAAAACACATACACCTCACGATTAGCCTCTTTTAGTCGCTTCTGCAATATTCACGTTTACCCCTTTTGGCTATTACGCGCGTCGGTGAATGCCGTTTGCGGCGGGGTCGGTAACTGCGTGTAATTTAATACGATTAGAAATTTCTGTGTGCTCAACGGGAGGACTCTATAGAGCATACGCCAGATTAAGAATAACATAACGTCAGAGAGAGACAATAGCGGGCGTATAGCAATTGAAACCTAAATGAGCAGCCAATGATATATAGATTTGCGATTAAAACTGTGATACAGAATATTAAAGTAACATGTTATTAATAAGGAGGCATCTTAAATACCTGTTGATCGACGTGCCTATAAATAGACTCCGAGACAACGTATATATATATTCATCTCCATTTATACCCTTAACCTTTGATTTTGATGTGTGTATAGATAACATATAAACCCAGGCGCGGAGCGACGATGTCTCTATTATAAGCATAATAAATTATGCAAGTAATACATCGAGAATAATTTATATTCGTTACGAGCTATCCCTCTCGCGATGCGATGAAATGTTCGACTACGATTATCCTCGGTGATCCGATATTATGCGTCTATAGGGGTGAATATACGGGGGCACCAGTAAAAATACATAAGCTAAACACCGCGTAAAAACGTTTTATACTATATCGTATATTGGATTTGGTTTTCGATTTGATTTCATTCTTGGCGTTTGTTTTTTATAATGTTCATTTTGCTGGTTTTCAATTTGAAATAATCCCATATCGGACTTTTAATTCCGGATTTAAATTTGAATCATTATTAATATTTGTTACCACTAAATGTAATGAATTATTGTACCTTTTATAAAAAATATTTTATAATTTTTAATTATATTAATATTATTTTATATATGTATTATATATATTTTTTAATTGTTACTGCATTTTACTGAATTGACGCCACTGTTCTTAAAATAATCAAACCCAAGGTATCTCTAGCATATTGGTGCAATGATCTCCATAGACTACGTTAACATGAGTTTATTTTAATAAATATGGCTTTACTGAATCTTTTTTTATAAAATAGATAGACCTTTAGAGACGATTTAATGCATGTTGGTGGATTTGGGAAATCAAATATATAAAAATATAATAGATAGATAGGAAAAACTCTATGCTCAATTGTTAAAGAATTTTAAATTAACTCATTCTGCAATTGATGCGAAAGTCATCACGGCAGCGCATTTTTTTTTCTTAATTTCATATTTAAAGCTATTACTCGCAGAGAAAGTAGATTGTGCATTCTCGAGATTTTCCTTTCTCGAATCCCAAGATTTTTTAACAATTCGGGAAATTCCGATCTCTGAATTTTTTCGAGAATTCTCGAGAAGGCCAAATTTTGGTTTACCAATCAATAATGCTTTTTTAAATGAGCAACGAATGACAACAACTCCAAAAATATGACTATAGCAATAATGCCTCATCAAAAAAGCTAATAATATTATTACTATTCGGCAATTAAACTTTTTCCATTATCTAAAAACGAATTTAATTTGTAAAAAAGGACATAAAACCAACACCCCACAAACTTATATTGGCAAAAAAACGCTGAATTCGATTATTAAAAATCCGATATTTTGATTTCGAAGATCATGAGCGAACAGTGAGTAAGTTTTAGTTTGAGTACGGTCCACTTCAAACTTTAAGTTTTTTTATAAAATATATTTTAATTACTTATTTTAAAGTTACATGTGTTTTTACTTTTGACGGTTTCTCGAAATGTCTCGAGAGTATCTTTTCGAAAATCCCGAATAATGGATCTCTAAATATTTTTAAATTTATACCTTTCGGGAAATCCCGAATCTCGATATTGAGATTTGAGATACCCAATTTTTCTATTCCTGAAGACATATAAAATATATCCTTAACAAAGAAACAAATCTTTAAAAAGGCCTAATATTTCTCAGCACATCAAGGTATTAAAAAAAATCTCTCAATCATAATTTAATTGGCTTGATTTTGCAAAATCGTAAACGTACAGTTTTTATCTCTATCCCAAGATTAGATTTATAGAATCGTAATCTTTCAAACTTTAGCAAAGATCGGATAATTTGAATCAGATGTTTTTTCAGCCTATGATGATCATCAATGCTAAGCTGAGCTTTTTATGAGATTGTCTGATTTAACACATTTCAACCCCATTTTAAATTACCGCTGTCTTTCAAAAATCGATAATCAGCTGTTTAATCACTAATTTTATTATAGCTCATCTGATTAAATCTCTGACCAAAAGTAAAGAATTTTAATCAATTATTATCTATCTCCGATCAACTAATCGGCCAGATAATAAATCAAGACTGAAGAAATTGTCCTAATGGCTTTAAATCTAAAATTTATATCAGTTTTTAAATTGATTTTATAAAGGTTTATAAAGGTTTATAAAGGTCAAGTAACGTTTTGATTGCGAGGGTTCCAAAAAGGACCGCTGTGTCGGCTGGGTCGAGATAATTTTAGCGGCGTTTTGAAAAATCCTAAATTATTATAGGTTTATAATATGATCTTTAACCCTGTCACCTCTGGGCATCTATATAGTAACATTGAGATATGTTTTTTTTGGTCTGATGGTTAGTATCACTTCTGTTTCATACTTGAGGAGGCGATATTGGTCGTCTGTAAAGTAAGGGTTTGTAAAAGAAGGTCTTGTAAAGTAAGGTCCGGTTTTGTATGAATCATGTTTACTGCCTTTAATTTTTAATTTTATGTAATGTATAATTTGTTTAAGACGTTTTTATTGTTACAATTTACATAGAAATTTAAATAAAAGAATAAAATAAGTGAAGTATAATTAACTTCTAGTCATTCTTAAAGAATAGGTTATTCAGGAGAATCGATAGAGCATAATCCAAAATAATTATTAAATATAAATATTAAATTAAACTTAATTTTATTTAAATCAAATAAAATAAAGAAACATGAAAATACGATAGGAGAGGAATGTAAATAATGATGTACTTATTGGTGACTCAATAAAACCGAAATCAAAGAAAAGTAAAAAGTGTAAGTGGGATAATTGATAATAATAATAATGATGACGATAATAAATTCGTTTTGAACTGCAATTTTGATTCGAAATTCATGATTCACAACATTTTTGGAAAGGGATATTTTTAAAGAAACGATTCATGGGTAAACTTAGCAAGCCCGAAACAATTTCTTGGCGATTAAATCGTTGGCTTGAGTTTACCCTACTTTATTGAATTTTGGACTGATCAATTTCTCCATTTCCCTTAAAAGACGATTAAAATCCTCGAAAAATAATTACATTTTTTAAAAACTTGTTTAGTTAAGCAACACATTACTGCGCAATCTCCCCGACCACCCCATCATTCATCATACTTAAATATTCCCAGCAGGCTTTTTGATATAAATATATGGGATTGGGATAAAACTTTGTTTTTAAGGGTCTAAAGTAGAAGAACCTTATAGGAATATATTACTTCTTACGTAAATATTCCCATACAACATGTTTTTCACAATGGGTAACAATAGCAAAAACATACATCATGCATTTTCACCATGTTATCAATCAACAATTTTCTAGAGTTGCTTTTGGAGAGAAATATTATAGAAGATGTCGGTCATAGAGTACTATTCCACATCCCTCAATCCAACATTTTCTAGGTTGTTTTTAGATGTAAATATTGGAAAAGTGTCGGTCATAGAGTACTATTCCACCTATTTCTATCCACTTTTTTATTATAAAAATAGTATTTTCTTTTTTAAAATTCTATATATTAGTTTCGCGTGTCTGTGCTCTTGCTTGCTTGCGCTAATATTTGGAAATGCGGCCTAATTAACCGACTTCCTGTCATCCAATCGAATCTGTCACAATGTCACAATGATTTAGCTCGGGAACCATCTTAAAAAGAGTTGACCAAAAAAATCGTTTAAAATGGTTTGTATAACTTTTAAAGGCCAACATTGAATATAAGTTAATATACCCTTTTAAAGGTTAAAAAGATCATACTTTTGTTATTTTTTAAACAAACACACTCTAAATTCTAAAACAATCACGATTTAACAACATATAACTGCGCATTACACACCTATTAATAATAACCCTTCACATAATCATCCCTCGCGCAAGCACGTCGGGGTAGGTATAATGTACAAACGCAAAAGACCCTCGCATTTGCTTCGATTCGATACATAAATATTTGTTTTTGTTTTTATATACATTGCAGCCCACACATATACTCTAACACCGAAATATATACGAGTATGAATATATAGAAAACAAGAAAGATGATGCGTGTATTACATGCGTCAGCCAGCAGATCCCATTCCATTCCATTCCATATCCCTGCTGCTGATGGCGCATGGGACGCACAATACTCATGCAATTTTGATAAGCCAGAGGAGCTTCGCGGATCAGCTTCTGAACAGCACACACACACACATACAGAGAGACGTACGTATTTTGGGCGGTTATGCCGTTTTTGTTTGTTAAATAATGTATCAACGTTTTCATAATTAAATGATGTTTTTTTTTGTGTGTATATATTATATATATACTCGTACATTATAAAGTATATATAAACACATACAAAATTTAACAATATAAATGGTGGTTTGTTTGTATACTATATATATATAGAGTTCAACATCATAATGCGTTCGGTACATATTTATTTATTGAGTGCGTAGTGTCGAATAATAAATGTTTAGCCAGCAAAGTTTAAACATTGTTTTCGGGTCTAACACAGAGTTTAGACGAAGTTCATAAACTCCAATGAAATTTGTGCTTTTATTAAAAAATAAATAACAGACCAACAAATTCGAAATCTCCTTCAAAATCAACAAGGCCAATAAAAATGACCAAGATACAAAGAAATCGGATAAAAACATAAATATCCCAATGGGGGACACTTTCGACGACTCTCCTCGGTCCTGACTGAATGAACATGGCAACGATGACAACCACGAACAATAATTACAATGTTCACAATTGAATTTGTCACTTAGCCGTTGATATGAACACAAAAACCCACGAGGGGGTCGTCAATTCCATTACGCTCGACAAAATGCCGTCGAGGGGTTGCATAGACAACGTGTAGAGGTATGCGCGTGCACCCTAATAAACACGGCATTTATAAATATACAAACACAACATGTGTTTGTAAGTCTGATGTATATATGTACTGTTTTATATTATATGTGTGACTCTATTAAGATGACATTACTGATTCAGTGTATATAAGTGGCTTTATATTGTCTTACCCTCGCTTGGCTCGCGTTTCACCAGTTGATGCGATGCACTCGATAACCTGTAATGTTTTTTGTTTAAATAAGTAAGTACTTTACTTTACAAATGTTCATTTGCTTAAATACCTGTAACAATAGGGTGGGGGTGCGGCTGCTGCTGCTGAAATCGCTGCGGCTGAGGCAGGGTACTCAAATAAAGTCGATCTCTCGTTTCGCATTGATTTTCCTACACAAGGGCGCATTTGTAAAAATAGAATAATATAAGATACAAAAAAAAGAATATATATATATTATTATTATGACGACAAACATCAAACGCGATGACAAAACAGACCGCCCGCGTCTTTTTAAATGATATTTCATGCAAAGAGATACACACAACCAGCCATGGCATCACTGGAATAGATTTGTATGCACGCACACGCACAGATCACAGAGAGAAGAAAATTGCGATATAATTGAGCTTTTCTTCGCGGGATATGTTCGGAAGGTAAAGGTTAAACGTTTCAGCATAAACGACACTCTGATGGTTTCTATGTGCGCGTGGGCTCCCTGGGCTCCAAACGCGTCTTTGACAAAGAATTTGATTTTGTAGTAATTTAACTGAAAGTTTTGGGGAATCGTATAAATCGGGATGGCACGCTGCATGACACACAGATTTATTGCCAGATTAAAACGAGGAGCGCATATAGATGAGCAAGGGATGATGAAATACCCCTCTATAACCGTTCGCAGTTTAAAGTTTTTTTATATGGTTCAGTTATTTTAAAGTGGGTTTTAAAGAGGTTTACTTACCATTGTTATTGCGTCCACTTGCAAAACTATCACAATTGTCTATTGAGCTTACTGGAAAAAAATAGTATATAATTTATTAGTAGGAATGAAAATTAGATAGTCTTTATAAAGTTGTTGATTTTTAGACGTGTGCTTTTCAATCTGGCACTATACTTTATTCGAAGATGATCTTTTTGACAGCTGTCACTTGATTTATGCTCAGTTTGGTTTGCCATTTCATAATGAATAGACTCCTGAACAACGTTTGCAAATCGTGCAAATTTATTACCAAAATAATGGTTCGATTCGCGCGACTAAGCAGAGTCGGTAATTCGAGCAACCATGGATCACTTTCACACCACGTTTACTCTAGTGGATAATGCGCATCCTCAGAGACGCCTTACAGTGCGCACAGAAGACGCTATTGCTACTGTATCAACCAGAGTATCAAAGAAGACCCGAATGAATCCATCCACCATCGCGCGCAACAATTGGAGCTGTGCCCATCCACTTTATTGAGGAGTGTGCGGAAGGAATTGGTGAATAGGCCCAAAACAAGAAAATGTTGTTCAAATATAAAACTCACTTTTGTCGCATTTCAAGTGATTACAATCAAGAAGCCATTGTTGAGACGTCCGTACATCCTTTTTTCTATTTCTCGACTGAAATTTTGACAGTAGACGAGAATGTAAAATTCTCTTGCGATAGTGGCGCCATATAGAGGCTTACTTATCGGACTGCCCTTGTATAAATATATTCAAAATCTTTGGGAGGGCGGCATAGCCTTCTCTGCTCTTCCTCAAATGGCGCATCTGGGTAAAACCTTATTCAGTGGCGGAACTTGCTAAAGGCGCTAAACTGGATATAAAACGAAAAATATGTCCAGCGGTGTCGTAAAATTCTGGCAATATGCGGAAAAGTTGTTATTGTGAAAATCCAGAACGTATATTTTTTGGCTAAAGTACAGTTTAGTGGCAGTGACGTAAAAAACAAAAGTTATAAATTATAAGTTATATAGTTTAAGATTTCAGATCGTGTCAGTCACCCTTCCCCCCAATTTAAGGAAGAGTGGTTACAGTTTGTATGAACATTTTTTTGTTCGAAAGCAAAAAGGTAAACATAATTCGAATGAATGATTTAAATATTTATTTTCTAGTAAAAACTCCTCAAAGCAAACATTTTAATTTTCCAGAAAATGGATGATTGCTTAGCAAAAAACAATTAAAAGTTTAGCAGCAAAAACCATGATTTTTTACAAATGACAATTTAACTTTTCCTTA
>JAAAKO020042072.1:0-27231 GCA_010015015.2 Bolitophila cinerea
TAAAAATAATATATTTTTCATTATTTTTTAGTAAATATTTTATTACAAAATCTTTTATAATAAAAATTATAAAATGTATTAAAAAATAATAAAAATCATTAAGTAATGATTAAATATGGTCATTTAATTAATTATTTTGTTGTAAATATTTATTATTTAAATAGAATTTTCATTTTTAAATCATTTATAACAAAAATAATAAAATCAATATTGGAGATATAAATATAATTAAAAGTAAAAAGAAATGTTTTTTTTATCTATTTTTGTTGTAAATGGTATTATGAAAATTGTACTTTTATTTATAATTTTTTTAGAAGTAATGTATTATATAAATAATATTATTTATTATAATAAAAAGTTCAAGTAATGCCCGCCAGCATCGCTAAAAATCTGTTTGTGAGCGTTACGCGACCAAAAAACTTATGTATGGACTTCGACAATTGACAAGTTATTTGTTTTATTAGTTACTGTTGGGATTGCTTTTATATATTACTATTGTGATAGAAATAGTGTCACTATAGTTGAAGCATTGCTTCTGTCTGATTTATGATAAATATCTATAATTTTATTGTAAAATTAATAAACTATTATCTATTATTTATTATTATAATTTATTATTATTTTTGTTATTTTATTACATTTTGTATATAATTTATAATTTCGTTGTAGTTTGTTTTTTAAATAATTTATCACAAAATAATTGATTTTATTATATTTTCTATATAATGTATTATTTTGTTTAAATTTGTTTTCAATCATTAATCACAAAATAATACATTTTATTATTATGTTTATTATTATAAGTGTTGTTTTTTTTTATTTTCTGATTTAGTAATACACATATTATTATAATTTTGTTATAATTGTAATTCACTAAAAATAAAGACATAAAATAATAGAATAATAATGGAAATTTTTTTTTAGTTTACTATGAAAAGTAAAAAAACCTTATGCAACTCTCAGGAATTGAGTCAACCCTAATTGAAAACAATACTGATGAGAAAGGCAACCAAAAAGAAGTTATAACTTCTTTTATTTTGGATTAATTTAAAAATGCTCATTTTTAGAAAAAAAACAATCTTTCTATAAAAACGTATTCTGTTTAAACATCATGTTTTTCATTTTTATAATTTAAGTTATTTTTTAGTTATTTATTGAAAAAAATATTAGGTACAAACTAAAACTAGTAATAAATGCACCTGTTCGTATTATAATTCTATGTTATAATGTAGAAATTTAAAGTTTTTCTATCAAGTACATATTTTTTAATAAATTCAAATGTGATTATTATTTTTTTAAGATTTAGTTTTTTTTGTGTATCCATTATATATTTATAATGTATTTTTATAGCTTATTTTAAGGTCTAAAACGATGTCTTATTGCTTATTTTAGACGCTTATTTTTAAGGCTTCTTTTAGGTTGCCCTACTGATGAGATTCATCTCAAGTAGATCATGTTGCAGTGAAACTGTAGCCTAGAATAATATAGCCCTTACAAAACGATTGCCCGGAGTTGATATACACGTTAGGCTCTATATCACTGCTAAAAATCACATTTGCCCCATTGTTCCTTAAATCGAGTCATCCAGTCAACGCGCTAAAACAGCAACAACAACAACACAACATTTATAAACACCTGGGTGGTTTCATCCAATACAAAGATATATATACACTCTTGCACAATATATATCTTACATATATAAATGTATTGCATGACCATAAATACAAATACGTTTGCTGTATATATCTATATAACGATGCGTGTATGTATATATGAAATGCTCATCATGCACACGATATACATACCAAAAAAAGCGTATATATAGTATAATTTATATATTTTACAGAAACACACAGTCAATGCAAATAACGCGCGCGCGGCCAGCCACAGAATTCTTAATTCGCGGGCGTTTCAGTGTTTCACACAGATTCATTTTGCGTTTGTTATTCGGTTGTGTGACCCTTTTGCGATCATCTCATCTTACGCCGACGGCGAAATCCGGCATCGTGTGTAGATCTGCTCCTTCGCTCCGTGCGCGCGCATACATCATTCATACATACATACTTAAACTTATATATGTATCTATATATATATATATACTAATATATCTGCATTATAAACCTATACTACCAATCTCTCAGCACAAGCGATAACATATTATATATTTATACACACATATATAATATATACAATATACTAAACAAGAATTATAACTCTTTTATAGTTTGTTTTCGTTCTTATGCTTGTTTAAAGATGATATTTGATCCTAAATAGAAGCCCGCGATTCGCAATGGTATATTTAATGGTACAGGCGGTAAATCTTTATATATAATATAATATACACGCGAGCGCAAGCATATATTTATGTTTATATCGTTTTTGCGTTTTTTTGCGTTTGTGTGTATGTGTGTTTTTGCGTATCTGTATGTGTGTATTATACAGCAAATGCGGTATGCACTTTTGTTTGCCTTAATGAGCCGGCGCGCTTGCGATAATCTACATTCTACGGCTTAATTATGTTGTTCTAATGTGTGTTGTGTGCCGCGTTTGAGCCGCGGCGCATTTGTAGGGAATATATCTCGCGAATTTTGGAATAAGGGGGATTTGTTGGATTTTGTTTCGTTGTTCATGGTATGCTTTTGATTCGAGGCTCAACCATCAAATAGAGCCTTATATTATTTGTGTATGCCGATTAAAAACAAAAACAAATTCTAATTAAGAAACAAACCGCTTTAGTCTGCGTCAGTGTAAGTTAGAATTATGCCGGCTAAATTATTAAGCGATAGTTTAAAATTAGTGAGTTCATCTGCATACCAATTTTATCATAATAGCATAAATTGCGTATCGAATTTATCGGAGATTTTTCAGGCTTAGTTATTTAAATAATATACATTTGTTTGAAATTATGCATGTGTAAAACTGACTAATGTATTTATTATTATATTTAGCCGGAATTGCAGATTAGAGGTATTTATGTCTGGTTTCTGAGAACACAGAAAAACTTTAATATTGTAGGCAAATTTGTCAAAATTTTACCGGTTCGTTGTTTTAAGTCTTTCGTATCGTTCATGATTCATGATTGATTCTAATGGTATATTTGATATGTTATCGTATTTTATTTAGTCAATATAAAAATTTGCATTGGCTTTGTCTTGCTTGTAGCTCTGCGAGACAATTTTGATCTGCTGTGGGAGATGATGACGATGAAAGGAAAGAAGATCGTCTCAGAGAAATGTCCAGCACGTTGGCCACTGTGTTGGCCCATTGTGCTATACAGACTGGGAGATAAGATAAGTAAACTATAGGGACTTGGGCAACATACATTACCTATACAATAGCTAATATAAATAAATATTTTAATATTAACGGTGATTAGTATTTAAACCAAATCGTTGAAAATATCGTCCAAATATACGTCAAAAATATAATATTTTTTACATTTTTAAAGACATATTTCACTATTTTAAATATGACCTTAAAAATAACAAAAGTTTTAGCTTAGAGGGCTCAGTAGTACAGCTCTTAATTGACCAGAAAATCAAAATTGTGACCATCATCAATAGTGTTCGATATTTTTGACATTTTAATCTTGTATAAAACTTCTAATTAAAAAAAAAACATAACATTTAAATAATATTAAATGTATTATTTTGAAAACTTTATGGCATCAACAATGCTTTACCTTTTCTCCAAATAAAGTGAGAGAAAAAATGTTTTTTCATTGATATGAAAAATATATATAAAACGTCAACTGTATTGAAAACTATCGAAATTTAAATCTTATACTGGCTTATCCGCAAATATTGCAATTAGGCAAATAAAAACACCATTTGCGGGTAATTTATAATCTTTTTATTTTTTTTTATTTTTTATACTGAATTTATATTTTTGTTATTGCGGATTGTGGTTGAGTTGCGTTGATCAGAATCGCGCAGACCTCTCGTAATTTGTTAACATACTTCTATTTAAGTTTTTTTCGATGTTCTCAGTAATTTGACGTTTGCCGATAGCCAGGACAAGTTGATGCCACCAATTCACTAGGATTGGGCGGCGTTCAGCTTTGATAATTATACAAAAAGCAATAATTTCAAGAAGAATTTAAAAAATGAAGCTGCTTATAAATAATTAAATTTAAGAGTTAGGATATTTTCTTATGGTGCCTTCATTTAAAATCAAAAAAAACAAACCTAGAACCGAAGGGTTTTTTTAAAATTATATAAAATATGTCGTATTTGTAGTAATATCAAATGTATTTTTAAGATTAACGACAACTTTTTATATATTTTTAATATTCTCAAATATATTAATAGAATTCATGATATTTGCAAATAATAACAAATATTTTTAAATTAATTGTATAAATGTTCAATATTTCGATACTGATAAATATTATTTTATATTATTGGTAATTGCAAAATAATTGGGGCATTGTGTTTGTTAATTTCGAATCAAATTAATTTCTCTGTCAAAAAACACACAAAAGTTAACAGTACACAAAAAAAATTAAATCAATTTTTGTTCTCTTTCATATATATTTTATAAAACAAATATATTTCTTTAATTCGTATACAACAGTCAAATGAAACCACTGAATATATTTTAAATGTAATTTTATAAAATTCGTAATTAGCCTAGTTTCGGATGTGGGTTTTTTGGGTAATCGGGTATTCGCAAATATGTTACGAATATTATAAGTGAAATAATTAATTCTTTAATTTCAATATCAAAATACATACCCAAATTACCATGACCTCTTTCAATCAAGAATAATATTATTATTTGAGAATCGATAATTTTATTACCAACCGCAAACAATTAATAAATCTAATTCCAATGTCATATTTAGTATATGAATTATAAATATTATAATTTAGAAAATATTCAATATCGTGTATATTATAAAAATTTGGAAAAAATTACATGAAAACTTTTTGCTTTGGCTACAGTATTTGCTATTTTTATATTTGAGTTTTTCTGATATTCGCAAATATATTTTAAATTTTGCGGATATGTTTGGTTATTTTTACGTATTTGTATTTGTTGACTTTTTCATTGAACATTAACTCTTAATGTGACAAAATAGGTACTTCAACTGTCTTTGTTTTAAAATAGTAAAATAATGTTAGTTCAGACTCAGATTTACTCAGACACGACACATTTTCATAATATAGACGTTGATAATAGTTTACTTGAACTGAACACTACAACTAGAATTATAATTTACAGTTTATAACACACAAACATTCAATAATAAAAATTATCTGCAATGACGTTAATATAAACGTAAATTCATTTCATAATTTATAGTATAGATTTAAATAATATATCATTAAATCTGAAATTGTTTTTATAGATTGTAGGTAAATAATCATTAAAAATTGATTTCGATATCATTTTATTGTAACTAATGTAAGATTTCATTGATTTTAAGTAAACATAAACAATTATTTATTTAAAAAATTAATGAAACTATAAATTTAAAGGACTCAACGTTAAATATAGAAATAATTTAATTTATTTTAAGGTACAATAATATTTTAAACTAATTTCAATGTACTCTCTTTAAAATTGATGAATATGTTGTAATATTGAATTTCAGTGGCATATTGCTGTCACATAATTGTACATGTATTATTTATTCGTTTTCGCAGTTTATTCAATAGGTTATGGGCCAAGTACTGGTCAAATCTTCCTATTAAATACGCGAGAAATGTTAATTCGCTATTTTTTTTTCTTTTCGAGTACGCGACTGCGATTTAAAAAGAGTGCGGAAAATTTGTGTGTGTGATACACAATCGCAGAAACTTTTTTTGGAGAATTAAATGAACATTGGAAAAATGGACTCTGACTCAAGTAAAGTGGACAAGCTAACGGGATCATCAAATTGTTTAATTTGGAAGTTCCAAGTAAAACTTCTACTAAATGCAGCAAACAAAATGGAAGTGGGGTGAACCGCGATTTACCCAAGACGCTGAAAAACATCAAGTCAGATTTCTCCGCGCGAATAAAAGCGTGGAACAAGGTCAATCACAAAGTGCAGAATATCATCGTCACTGCGATAGGGCACATCTTGAACAGTGATATGTGGACAAAGCTTGAAATCGTATTTGAGCAGAAATCAAAAGCAAGTATTCACATCATACAGAAAAAATTCAACAGCTTCACAAAGAATCCGTTAGCCAACATGGCAACGCATGTGTCAAAGCTAGACTCCATCGTGCAACAGATGAAAGAACATGGTGAAACGGTATCCGACTGCATGAACCCATGCTTCTTACAGGTTTTTGCCATTTTTATTCTGCGTGGCCCATGAGCAGACACTCAACAACCTCACCTCTCTCTTAATAATGGAGGAAGCACTAATCGCAAATTTATGCGTTTCGGTTGTCGAAGATAGTGGGGCACTCATTGCTCCAAAAGAAAGGCAGATATTCCTATAAGACATGCTTCTATTACAAAGAAAAAGGCAATTGGAAATCTGATTGTCCCGTTTTCGTCGAAAACATGCTGGTGACAAACAGAGTTAAGCCAAAGGAGAGGCGTATGTCAGCATTTGTGCTGCAGCGACATCATCCAGTGGATCAGACGGTGAATGGTTTTTGGACTGTGGCGCAAGCGACCACATGACGAACAGGCGCGAATAGTTTATAAACTATACAAAGATCTGGATTCTCCAATTGCAGTTCGCATGGGCAACGGTGTTTGTATTATTTCAGTTAGGCGAGGCAATATGAACATCCTCTCATTCGACAATAATACGTGTTTGGAGAAACACCTGGAGAGTGTGCTGTATGTTCCTGACATCCATCTCACAAAGCACTGTGCTCGACAAATATCTGGAGGTGGTGCCGACCAAAAAAAGTGCGAGGCGATAAAAAATGGCGTCGTCGTTGCGGTAGGCGTACGGTATAAGCGACTCTTCAAGATGATGTTTAAGGTGCAGCCGTCCAATGCAGAGTTGTCTTAAGAATCTAGTATCAACAATGCTATACAGCAGTCAAACAAAAAAAAGCTTCGCAGCCAGCAGCATTAGTGCATATGGACGTATGCTGACCCATGCTGGAGCAGTCGATTAGTGGTTACCTATATTTTTTTGCTCTTCAAGGACGATTATTCACAGTACCGCACAGTGTACTTGGCAAGCAGAAATCCGAAGTCAGTCAGCTAATCGAGACATAAATTTTAAGCGTAATAGTATACGAGCAGTTTTTGAAAATGGGTTAGAGTTCGTCAACAAAACCGTCGATGCCATACTGAAACGTTACATCGTTCGGCAGAAGCGGTCGGTGCCCTACTCACCACAACAGAATGGGCGCGCTTAGCGCGATATGCGAACCATTGATTAGTCAGAGTAGACGATGTTGCATGCCAAGCAGCTAATTTTTCGTTTTTGGGCGGAAGCAGTCGTATTTGCAGTATACGTGTTAAACCGGTCAGGTCCAACCGTACGAGTTGTGGTTTGGAAAGACACTGATGATCGATCATCTGCTTGTTTTTGGTTCGGAGGTTTACATGCACAATTCCAAGCAACAAAGGCAAAAGTGGGATAAAAAGCTAAACCTGAAGTATTTATTGGCTACTGCGACGCGACGGCACGAAAGGTTTTCGCGCCTAAAATACGGCTACGCGAGAGGGTGAGATATCCCGCGACATAATATTCAAAGAGATCAGTCGAAGAGCGGCATCAATCGAGGTGAATGCGGATTCGTGCAGAGGATAGTGTGAAAACTCTTCGTCGATAAAGCGCAAACTGGTGTTAGGCAGTGTCAGTCGCCACCACGACCAGTGAAACCAGTTCCGTTGCCATCATCAAAAACAGCTAGTTCACATGAGCCTAAGCAAGAAATTCCGATATCGGCACAAAATATTTGAGATCAATTGCGCAGAGCCAAGCCCATGCAGCTTCCCAGAGTGCTAGGCATTCGTTACCGAATGTGAGAAGCCGCAATCTTATCATCAGACAGGGATAAGTAAAAAGCAGCGATGGTAGACAAAATGCAATCACAACGTCAAAAAAGGTATAAATACTTGTAACTAAACCAAAAAATCGTGCTTTTGTAGATAACCGTTGGGTGTATTGCCTAAAACGCAACTTCCACGATGGAAAGGAGCGGTACATGGTCAGATTAGTCGATCGAGGTTTCAGCCAGCAATGTGGAATCGACTACCAGGAAACTTTTAGCCCGGTCGTAAAATTTACGTCGATATTGTAGATTTTGGGCATTACTGGCCCAGAAACTGGTGTTGAAACAGTTCGACATGAAAATTGCATTTCTATACGGAGTTTTAAGCGAAGACATGTGCCAGCCATAGAGTTTTTTGGACGAATCAGATAACGTGTGCAAACTTTAGAAGAACTTGTACGGTCTGGAACCAGAAAATCACCAATTCGCAATGGACGCAGATCCGTGCGTATTTGTAAATCATCGAGACAAAAAGAAAGTGATTTTGGCGATTTACATAGACGACGGATTGATTGCAGCCGAAGATGACAACGATATCAGCCCGCTACTTCATCAACTACAACGCAAAATTAAAATGAAGGTATTTGATGCTCGTGTTCGTGTATTTCTCGGACTTGAGATACGCCAGTATATAAGCTGATTATTCTGTACACATCACTAGTCGTCATACATCGCAAAAGTTTTTGACAAATTTATCATGAGCGATGCAGCCCCGGTTTCGATATCAGCAGAGACGACGACTTCATCTTGCATGGCAGACGGACAATAGAAGGTGACATACCCATTTCGGGAGGAAGTTGGCAGCCTAATGTATTTGTCAGCCGTCACCTAGAGAACCCGTCGCCAGCTCATGTCACAGCAATGACGCGTATTATGAAATACATCAAGGTACAGCTGATTTTGGTATATTTTCTGATTCACCATGCGACATAAATGTTTATGCTTTTAGCGACGCCAAATAGACTGGAGACTACGAAACCAGACGGTCGACCAGCGGATTTGTGTTCATGCTCGGTCCAGGAGCAATACATTGGTGCTCGCTCAGAAATGCGTGGCATTATCGTCAAACAGAGTCAGAGTATATCTCAGCATCCAAAACTGTGAAGGAGCTTTTATGATTAAAGCGACTATTGTTTGAAATCCTTGCCCAAGACCATCTCTTATCAACATGGTTTATGGATAATCAAAGCTCTATTTGATTAATCAGGAATCCTGAAAATTGTAATCGTACAAAGCAAATTAATGTGCGTTTTGATTATATTCGCGAAAAATTTGAAAAACATTCATTTGAATTAGAATTTGTATCTACAAACAAACAGTTAGGAGACATTTTCACGAAAGCACTCTTTTCAAGAATAAATTAAATTTCCTGCGAAACAAAATTGGAATCGTTTCGCCTTAGTATTTTTTGTTTAATTTTTAAAATTTATTTTATTAAAATAGAGGAGTGTTGTAAAATTTCTACAGATTCATTTTAATGAGATATTACTCACACATAATTGTACATGTATTTTTTGAACTTAAACACACGTATATTCTGTTCTTTTATTTATTCGTTTTCACAGTTTTTGTAATAGAATATATTCATAAATTTTAAGTAAATCCAAATAATACGAAATACTTGTTTTATGAAAAGCGCATTAAATTAAAGAATTTATTTATAAATTTTAATGATTTTATTATTACATTTCACATTTTTCAGAAAAAAATATTAATGATAAGCAATTCATAAAAACAAAAACCGTCCATAAGATTTTAAAGAAAAATGTACATAACATCAATGAAATTGGCCAATGAACGCAATTCATTGAAAATATCAATTTATTTTTTTTCTGTGTAGGTTTTTAAGTGACAAAAATAATGGCATCAAGAATATATAAATAGTCTGTACACAATCATTATGATAATAAATAGTATCACCAATTTTATAACAAATTTTAATTTGAATAAAGTGGTCCCGAGTGTTCCGGACCTGCGCATGAGTAACGTTTTTATAAGTCATTCATTCCTTTGATGAATCAATCTTCCGAAAAAAAAACTCTACATGCTCTGGAATGACTCATGAAAACCGCACTGCGCGCAATCGTACACACATCAAACATATATTTCACTCAAACCGAAGAACTCTGTAATTATTATTATGTATTTTTCTTTTGAAAATCAATTCCAACAATCATCTTTCGACTTCTCACTCCCTCGCACAATAAGTGTGCAATAAATGCAAAGATTTTTGCGGCTTTCGAGGACGAAACAAAATGTTTGATCATCATCTCCCAGAGGGCAATCCGTAGCTATATTAACTTCTATACACTTTATCCGACAGCCACCGGATGTGTTTATCTATATCGGCACGTCATATAAGGGTTCGTTCCCAAGCAAGCAAACCCGAACACACACACAGACACACACACACACATACACAAACAAAACGCACCGACCGATTGTGATGATGTGCGCGTCGAACAAAGCAAATGACGAGTCCATTCGTTTGTCTTCTTCTTGTTTAATTTTTTTTTCCGCAGAAGAACACTGACGTTGTAGTCGCGCGCGATGGTCAATCATCATCCACTTCAAATAAATTCTTTCATTTAAAAAAATAGAGTAAAACTGCAACAACAACAATTTATATACTCGTTATATATACACACTTGAAAAACTGTATATAACTATATATACAGAGTATATAAATGTTGTGCATCTACAAAATACACGACTATAGATAAATATATATATAGGTGTATATATAGAATAATCTTTAGGTCGTAAATTATGACTCGAAGATATGTGTTCTCTTTCTCGTTTGTCTTAAGTAGGCAGGCAGGTAACGTTATATATGCTCCACGCTTGCGCGATTCCGTGTGCGCGCGTTTGGTATACATGAACCATCTCTATAAAGTACATGTGTTGTAAGTATTAGTGTATTTAATGTATGTATGGTTATGGCGCAGACTTGTTGGCCATCTCAGTGCGTTTGTGTGTGTGTATGTGTGTGTTTTCAAGTAGCAGAGCAAACAATGAAGAAGAGCGCATATTCTTGTATATGCATTCCTTGTTAAAAATGCATATATATATATATATATATATATACTTATACTTGTATGCACATAAATATAATTTGTGTTTATGTGTGCTTTTCCCTGGGTCCATCGTTTATAGTTTTGTGTAACACAACGAAACGAAAAAAGCTTATATACTCCTTTTATATATATAAATATTTATATCTATATCTTATATATATATACTTTAATACTACTTATGCACGCTCGCACGCAGTCATTCTTTTGTTTTTCGGTTAAACGGGCGGTGTTTGCGCTCTTTTCTCAGAGGTGGGCTCTGCTGCTGTTGCTGCTCTTGCGTTGTCTTCTGGGAGGTTTTCAACATCACTATTCACCACAGGAAATAAAACAAAAACGAGAGAACGCTGCGCTTGTGTGCGCGCACCTCGCGAAGCTGCCGCGTTCAACGCGAAACACACACACACACAAACACACACACACCGACACACATTCATTGAAAATATTATGTGTTCGTTTTTATATTTTCCGAGACACGCAGTCAGCCGCTGCAGCCGCCGAGCCGCACCGCGCGTCGTCGCAACAAACTTGTGCAGGCGCAATCACGTTTGCACAGGCAGCAGAATCATAAAATGAAGATAGATGTCGATTCTAAGTAAAATTAGGATTTTTCATGTGCTAAAAATGGATTAATAAGATTTAAGAATCTTTGCGAATTAATCTCATCTCTAGGTCCAAGTTCCAAACCGAATATATAAAGTAGAAAAATATTTTTAGGGCATTTTATTAAAGTTAAAATAAATCGTTATCATTTTTTTGTTATGCAACAAAAAGGAATTATCTACACAAAATAATCGCATAGACAAAATGTTTTTTGATAATTTAAAAAAAAAATTTGTGCTTATTTTTTGTTATATGTCTTGATAAAAATAAAAAATAAATATAATCTTTAAATTCTATTGATTTTTATTGTTAATTAAAATAAATGTTTTCCTCAATTTTTATTTTCAATTTTATTATATTTCTATAGTTAAAAGACATTTTTTATATTTGTTTTGTGTGCCTTTACATTTTTTAATGGCATATTTTTTTTTATTAAATGCCCCATAAAGTGTACCTTTTCGTCAAATCATATATTGGGAAAAAATGTTAGGGCATATAATGTATAAATTTTGGTTTGTTTATAATTTATGAACAGTCAGTGCAATTTAGTTATTGGATCAATTTCACGGTAATATTATGGGACATTTTGTTATGGGATTGATTTCTTTAGAAACCAAAATTGTTTTTGGTGAATTGTATTTGGATTATTTTGCCATGGCATATTTTTTTGGGATAAAATATGATGGGATTATTTTTTGTTAGACATATTACATGCCGTCAAAAAATGCAAAAGAAATACGGATAAATTATAAAGTCTACGGATAAAAACATAAAAATTTGATATATATTTAAAAAAATGCTAATATAATGTAAATTTTTGCACAATAAAATAAATAAATGTGCAACTAAGTATAAAATTTAAATAAGTTGATTAAATTTGAATTTAATGTTTAAGAAACACTCATTTAAATGCTTATTTTACCTTATTATATTTGAGGAAATAAATAGAATGTATTTTGAGGTATTTTGATGAAAAATAAAATGAATTTATTGGTAAGAATTAAAATATATATATATATAAATAAATATATATATGTACTCTCACACTTTCTCTGTCTCACCTGTGACCTCTCTCTCTAACACATTTACTTTAACACTCTCTTTTCCGCTGTCCCTCTCTCTCACTTAAACTGGCAGCAACCGTAAAAATTAAAATTTATAGTTAATAATAAATTTAAAAATAAGTCAATAAATGGCCAATTATTTCTTTCTTTATAAAATGTATGAACGTTTTTGTAGAATAGCAGACCTCAATATGTCTATCTTTCCTTCCTCTTGCTCTCTCTCTTCATTTCTCTCTTTCTTTATCTCTCTCTTTCTTTATCTCTCTCTCTCTCTCTCTCTCTCTCTCTCTCTCTCTCTCTCTCTCTTTCCTCTCTCCTAATACTTTATTAAATTTACTTTAATTTTTATTTTATTTTAGTTTCTCTCTCTCTTTCTCTATTTCTATTTTTTGCTCTTCCTGTTTTCTCTCCCACTCCTATCTCCGTCTTTTTCTCTCACTCTTTATCTTTCTCCTTTACATACACACATCAATGCAATTGTAATATAAAATAACATTTTTCAAAATTAGCCTATTATTTCTTCCTAGGGGAACGCGTATTACATAGGGAATTTGACTCTCAAATTCCAGACAAACATATACGCTCCATCTTTATATATAAGTAGGTGTGTAATACCGGTATTTTGGTATTGAATAAATAATTATCATTTTCAATGACAAGTATTTTTTTAAATACAATGAAGTAATCCGCATACTATTTACAACACAATAGAACTCGGATTTTAAAGTTAAATCTAACTGTTCACTTGTCTTTTCTTTGAATCGTTCAATTTAAAATGATCAATTTCCTATTTTTATAATCTACATAAAAAAGTGTTAATCAATTTCGCATTATCCGATTTAGTAATAGGTCTATAGTTAAAAGTAGTCCCTTCCACGGGGTTTGTGTGAAATCCTTTATTTTACTATTGCAAACAGGATAATAACTACAAAAAATAAGAAAGAATTCAAATATTTTTTTATTTTAAGAAAATAGTAATATAGTTCTATGTTACTATATTACTATATAAAAATTAAATTAAATTCTATAGCACACTGTATTTCGAGAAGTTTGTAGTCAATTAAATGGGGTGGTTCGTCATCAAGTCCAGTCTCTTCCTCTGATTCCAATATAATGTTTCGCGTTCCGAATCAGACGATGAATTTAATATATTATTATAAACTTTTTTCTTATAGTTTTTTCGTTTTCGTCGATTATGAGTTTTTCTTGGGCCGGGTTTTAGAATAGATCTGATGATTTCTGGATTCATTTTAGTAGTCGCGGAAAGAGTTTGTTTTTGGAACATATTCTTGTGATTGTTTTCTTACAGATTGGTCGGTAATTCAGAACCAAAATCTTTAACGGTGAAAATTATGCTGTTTACTGGCCAAATCCCATACTTTGTTTAAGGAGGTAGTTATATTTTCAAAAAATAAACCGTTTTTTGAATGCTTTATTGCTAGTTTACCACATTGTAAATAGTTATAGCCTATCCAGGGTTATTCCGCATCCACTCTTCAAATAAAATCTATATTGCAGACTTGAATGGCCCATATACACCGACATCAAGAGGCCGTAGGCGATGGGAACATAAAAATGCAAAAATATCAGCAGCACGGTTCCATGGGCTTTCGCTAAAGTAATTGCTTCGATCGAATTTAATACAATTAATTCTTATACTTTCTTTCTCGACGATAATCCCAAACTACCAGCAGGAGCATCATACATAAAACAGTCTTTAAATTTTATTCGTGGAATGGTGGTACCACAGAAAGAAATCAAATCACCACGTTCACCGTGGTGACACAATCTGACCAACCTGCTTTTTACCTGTTGCTGCTATAACTTTTAGGACCTGTGCCAGAGTGGAACATGGAAGTGATCCATAACTGTGATATCATTTCCGAAAAAGAGGGAATTCGAATTGAAGTTTACCAATACTAATTACAATTATTTGAATAAGTAGTAGTTTAAGTTGTATTATATATAAACACTTCAGAAAAAATATATTTATTTAGAAGTATACTTAAATTACGGACAAAAACAAAAAAACTTACTATTTGCTGCACAAAACACGTCCTGTCACAATACAAATTAATGGCAAACTATGTTATCAATGTTGATTTTTGATGGAGAGTGCAAATACCAACTTAAAAAAAAATTAACGAAAAATATCCTGGTTTATTTGAATTTGTCCACACTAGCCCCCAGTCCACACTAAACGTCTCTCCCTATTAGTAGTTTATGTTTAACGGCCTCCTTTGGCATCATATACATAAATCTTAACAGCGTTTATGCATATAAATTGAATATTGGGTAGAATATGATTTCTAAATAGATTTCTATAATATTTTTTTTTTAAATCTTTCATGCATTAGAAAATTCAAAATCTTTAAAATACTTTTCGTTTGTGCTCAGAACACTGATTTACAGTTTATACATCCTAACTGCTGCCCTGGTTATAGATCTTTATTCTGTCAAAATACATCGATAAAACAATCAAAGTAATGAAATTTATGTAAAAAGATATGAATCTTAAAAGAGGCGGAAATGACCAAAATTCCATCTTTTTGCGTTTAAAATACTATTTTTTTTTTTGAAATGTATAAACCAGTGATTGAAATAAATGTATATTAAAAAATATTTTATCGAAAATAAAATAAGATATCGTCAATTTAAAGGTCTTTTGTAATTCGTAATTCCTTTCATTTTCAGAAAAAAAGATAAAGTATTCAGATATTTTAACTAATATTGTCTATTTTAAATTCTTTACTTTTTAGTTAAAACATTAAATTAAATGACGAAAAGATTTTATTAACGGACGTGAAGGTCCTATAGATTTTTGATAATTTAATATTTATAATTTATAATTAAAATTTGATTTATTTATATTATTTTGTTGGGGTGACAATAAGATTGAACAAACTTTTATTATTTTTTAACAATAATTTATTATTGATATTTTTTATAAATAATAGATTTGCAGTTCAATTAATTTTGATTCTATTAAATTTTAAAGAGACATTTAATAGCAAATTCAATTGAGTATTTTATTAAAATTTAATGAATAAAATAATAAATAATATATGTGTTTTTGATTACCAAACATTTTTTTACTCAACCTAATTGTTTTCAAGAAACATCTAGTACGTTTCTAGTTACATTTGTGAAAAAAAACAAGCTTAACATTATATTTGCTGCCGTCGATAAAGAGGCGCTAATCTTCTGGATAAAGGTTGTTTCTGAATGCACCAAACAATCCAGTATTATCGATGCAGAAGCAAAAGACCTCTGTTTTCATGTTTTGGACAAGTTAAGATCACGGTATAGATTTTTGAGTTCTCGATTTTGCTCATCAGTAATCCTCATTTTCAAAGTTCTCTTTGTGCAGTTTCGTTAAACAAATCAAATTTTAAATTTCGAATAATTGCTGTAGAAGAAACTTGGATACAGCATTATACCACAAATTAAAAAAATATAGTCAAAACAGTGGATTGATGAAGAAATCGGCTCCAAAAAAAGGAAAAACTGTATTTTCGTCTAGTTTTAGAAACTTAAAATATTTTTTTTGTAAATCTTGTAAATCGGAGTAATTACCAAAATGAAGCTAAAAAAGTTGGTGAAATTGGATAGAACAAATAATGTGAAGACGTAATAATACTTTAGCTAGCAAAGCCAAATTTAGTTTTTTAGAGATATATAAAATGGTATCCTTATTACATTACTAAAAAATATGAAAAATATTCTGAAAAAGAGGAGAGGGATTATTTTCCATATAACCAGATGTTTTGGCTAAGACCGGTAGTGAATTATCTTTCAAAGGGCCGGAACCCGCTGTCGGAATCTCGATCTTAAGCAGGAAGTCCTGGTTAAGAGACCTGATGAAAAATGGCAGCCGAATCTCTCACTGGACCTCCAGGACTTGCTGCGAAATATCGAAGCTAGTCTTAAAGCCCAGTGAGACGTTACCCAAATCGGCATTTAACTTGAAGCACCGGGACACGGCTTAGTTTGCGGAATTCTAACAGAATACTGTAAACTAGATAAGCATCCGCATATGTTAGGACTTTTAGAAAGCTTGATCGGTAATAGGTGGGGAGAAATCGAATCTTCACCACCGCCTCCCTCTTAGGTAAATCAGAGTTGACTAAGAAATCTATGAAATCTGGCCCTTGTGGTGGCCTAGGTGATGGACTAGTCTCTGTGAGACTCACATCATCACTTTATATATTTTTGTTTTTATACTAGATTTCTATTTACATTTCGTAATAATGGAAACCTTCCATATATCCATAAAAAGTCATTAAAAGTACATAAAATCACTGTTAGTTTTTTTTATAGCAACAATGAGCTTTTTGAGATTTGATCTCAGGCGCGGAGTCTCAGGGCAAAAAAGTCCCTGTTAGAAACCCTGAATCTTTTTCAATTAACTTACGATACAGTATATATAACTGTATTTTTGAATAATCTACATGTTTTGGGCGATATTTCAGACGTATTTAGATAAATATCTTATTCAATTCAATATGATTAATTTTTTCCCGTAATATTAAGTTTGAGTTTTTTGTGAGTTTTAATCAGATTCTTAGTATATATTTGATTTGAAACTGTATTATTGAGTTCGCAATATTAAAGTTTTTGTACAATTAATACTTTTAGACATTTTTTTTATTCAAAACAATCCAAAACAAATCTAACTGAAAACCGAAATAAAATATAACATAAAAAGAATATTAACTCGAGAAAGAAATAAAAACAAAACAATCCCAAAAAGTCCACATCCAAAAAAATAATAACAGCGCATGTCCGCCAATAAACCTCGCAAATGACAAATGTAACGACCGTGAATTTGGCAAACAATAAAGAAATAAATTACTCAATCGGAAAAACTAATTGGACACAAGAAATGCACCAGGAATGTAAACGCACGCGCGCAAAAGCTATACACACACACACACACACACACACACACACACATAGCTATATAATGGATATACTCACGCGCGCTTGCTTTGTAATCTTTGTGTAAGAAATATATACTATATATATATAAATATACAAAAGATATAACCAATAACAGTTGAAAGCTCGCACGCAACAAGGTAGGCATTTTTCGGGATTGAATGCCTTGTATATTATATTCTATATATTATACGCATGCGTGTGTATGTGTATGTAGATGAGAAAACCGTGAACATTTTTTGGTGGTTTTAAACTGTTAGTTACCACGCTGATTGATTTGTAGAGCCGGAGGTAACACACACACACACACACACACATACACAAAACGCTGCTTTGGACTCTTGCGAAAGAAACGGAGAAAAAACCTACAGCATTTTTCATGAATTTATTATATATCGGGAATTTATGGACGAATTTAGGCGGCCGCCCATGGAGCAGAGCGCGGCGCGGCGCAGTGGTTAGAGGCGCATTATTATACTCGGCGGTATTGCGTCCCCCCCCGTTTCATATGTCTCACGGGAATTAATTCTGAGGTGCACAGGCACACACACACACACACACGCACATAATATACACCAAAGTGAATGCGCAACCGCAAAATGAAAAATGTGATGATGCTGCGTATATTAATTATGATAGCTTATGCCCGAGACTCCGAGACCTGTTGAAAGGTTCGAACCGACGGAAATGTAAATTGATGGCTTTTCTGTGGAGCACCGCCGATGCCGACGCAGACCACTTGCAACAAGTCAATATAAAATAGAGCATCTTGCCCGTTTTGTGGTATGATCAATGGTTTTTCTCACGAAATTAAGTTTTCAGTGAATATTATAATGTTTTGCTCAAGTTGATAATGATGTACCAGCACGGAAGTTGTAATATAGCTTTAATTGTTTAGGTGAAAAACCAAAACTCAAATCCCACCACCACCAAAAAATTCAGTACCCCATCAGATAAAAAACAAAACCTTGAAAAACAATAAATTATAGGGCAATAGACACGTTCGTTTCGCGCTATCCCACGGAATCTGTATATTTGTGTGTGTGTGTGTCGTTTCTTTCTTTTATTATGATGGAAACATTTAAAATTACTCAAATTAGGTGATACTCAAAAAGGCATTAATATCGAATGCATTTTGATGGAGTGAAAAACACATACGAGCTAAACAGCGAACGCACACACACACACACACAAATATACTCACAAAAAAAGGAACGAAAAGCGGGCGGTGGATCTTTTGAAATAAAATTTATTTATATAGCCACGGCTGAGGCCATCCGCTCGCGCAGAGACATAAGTTATAATTATCTTTCTTGTGAGGATGCGGCTGAAAATGGGTGCTTCAAAATTGAATTTATTTCGTTTTTTTTTATTTTTTTGAGAATTCAGCGTTTCGTTTTGGCAATCATTTATCTACTATTTTAAATTGTAATCTTATGTAGAGCTTAAAGCTCCCTAACCATTTACAACGCACTTCCATAGAACACAGTATTCTCCAGCAGCAATCCTGCAGCTCAGCGTGTCACCCGGTACAATATACAAAGCTTTTTATGTATTTATTTATAAAATATATATATTAATATATATATATATACATATATATACATGCACTCGCGAGCTGTCCCTTTTTTGTGTCGATGATAGATAATTGAGGTCGTTCAACATTTATTATGTCTATATATCTCAGCCATATTAAACCATCACCGCACTCTGAGCTGCTACGTGAGATATACCTATAAAATATAATGCTCTGGTATAAAGGAATTTCGGACCTCCAGACTGGCGGTCTTTGCACATCTTTGTGCGCCGAGCGAATCGAGCTATATATACGAGTATAAGAAAGGAACATATCAGACAAAACGAAAACGCACAGTGTGGCCAAATTTGGATTTGATGGACATATATTTTTTGGGAAGGGTGTGTTATGTATATCTATGTTCCACATGGAAAGAAAAGTCTCGGGCCTGACAAAAAAATCTATAAACTTCATTTGGTACATAACAATAACCGTTAATAGATCTTTTGACTCCTGTCCCACTTTCATTTATCTGTTAAAGCTCAGCCTTGGCACATTAACTCGTTTGCTCGCGACTTATAATAAAACACAAAAAGGAAATAAAAAAAAACATTTATATATTAATGTTTAAAGTTTTTGTTTTAAAAAAATCACATATGTTTACCGTAAAAATCTTAATATATATAGGCTCCATCTAGAGCATCCCTCTAACATTTCGATACCCTTAAAAACGATTTGTCGTGGTCTGCAAAATATGCCTTCTATTTGGCAATGACATAAACCAACTTGCGGCATGCCAAAGTGTTATTGTGGCCAGATATGTAGACATTTATTTAAGTAAGAAAAGAGTGTTTCATGGCTGCTACATAACAAAATAATTTAAATAACCAGTGCTTGTAATCGTATTTTAAATGAAATGATATTATAGTTTATTGAAGAAGATACACTGTCCATTATTAAATAAAACCTAACATTAAAAGAAGCCCAAGAAAATCGATATTGCTAAAATAATGATTCCGAAAAAAAGGTCACCAAAAATAAAATAATATCACCAAAAATATTTTGTGCCCAAACAAATGTACCCGATCCAATTACAAAAATGTCACAAAATAAATTTAAAACTCAAAAAAAGCCATACAAGTCACTACTACTTGTCCAATCTTTCTGGGTAGTAATCCATTTAAGAGGGTCTACTGTATGACCAACTTTCCTGAAAGGATCACTTGGACCAAAGTCACCAATGTTATTTGGCAATGTCGGAATGATTCCGGTAGTTCGTTGGGACTGTCCCCAAAAGTGGTCCACGGATTTTACCTAGCCATTATCAGACCCCTCGCATCATACGCCTCCATCGTGTGGTTACAAAGATCGAGAAATGTTTCGGCAATTCGTTACAGTAGGAGGTTCGAAATTGCTATCCCTTTAAGAGAGGATTGGACACGTGGTATACTCCTTCCACTAGATATGAGGGTGTGGGACACCGATGGTTTCCTTAAAGAGGGGCTTACAGGTGCTAGAATACATAATTCCAACCTCTCCCCAACTGAAGATACGGCTATCTCTCTGGGTGGTGTGGTGTTTCTGTTTTCCTGATTTCATTTGCTCCGACAGTCAAGCCGCCCTTAAATCGCCAAACTCTTATATATTAACATATGGACTGTTGCTTAACTGTTGGTAATTGCTACAAGAGCTATCTCTAAGAGGTCGCTTGTTAGATTTGTTTGGGTTCCTGGTCACTCACTTGTAGCCGGCAATGGTAGTGAAGCACACTTCACTGGACCAGAAAGAACCGGCGATCGCTGTATCAACATCACTCAGAAAATCGTGGGTAAAAGATATGTTTAGCAGCAGTCAGCTCATGCACTAGGTCTCCAGAAATGGATGCGAGACACCAAGATGTTTGTGAGGATACCTAGTGCGAGAGTAACAAAATAAGCGCTTCACATTATGCGCCACGAGCTCAGTTTGATCTGCGGTATCCTTACGGGTCACTGCAGACTTAACAAAACCCTTCATCGGTTGCACTATTCTGCTAGTTCAATCGGACGGTGCGGGGAAATTGAATCCTCAATTCAAATCCTCGCTGAGTGGTTAGTGCAGGTAACCATCCTCACATGCCAATTGTTTCATGCCTACAAGATCCCCTTTGGCTCGCTCCACCTTTTATCTCTGATTAATATTGCTGAGTTTGATCGGCTAGTTTCTCCGAGGTCGACCAATGCAAGTTTACGGGTTTACGCACAATAGGCCTACTCAGGACCTCTTTCTTGAGATAGTCCCCCTCCCAACATCATCATTACTCGACAAAGACAAAGGGATCGGTACAAAATTCAGATTTACAAAATTTAGTTTTTCAAAATTCTGTTAAAATCTTGAGAATTTCAATTTTTTGGTTTCTGATAACATATGAACACAAGTGCGTGCGCACCGATTTTTTAATTTAGTGAACAGAATTGGTTAATCCACAATTTGGAAACCAGAATTTAAAAAAGCTATATATTCTGTAAATGAGTCTTTTGTAAAACACAATTTTGTACTCTTCCTAGATTTATAATTGCCGTGTTATGTTAGACAAAACTTACTTTTATTTTGACTTATTTGTATTTAGAAATTAACCCACCTCCATAACTATGCCGAATTTGAAATAATTTTATTCTGCGTACTAATAATTTCGAAATTTAAAAACTGACATTTAAACTAAATTCAGTGAAATCTTTTGACTGTTGTATGCTAATAAAAGTAATATATTTTTTATATTTGTTTTGCCTAGAATATAACCAACAAATATGTTAGAAAAATAACAATTTAACAATTTAATTTATTTGGTTGCGTACTGTTTGTGTGTTTTGTTTGACAGAGAAATATGATGATGATAAATATTGTAGATTTATTAGTATACAGAATATTTTATGAAAAATCAGCCGTATTAAATTCAGTAATCACAATGTGATCATTGTTATAGCAAAATGGTGTCATCGAATTTCACTTAAATCACAGCAGCATTTTTAGTTTTTTTGATATACAAATTAAAGATAAACATTTAATTTTATTTATTTAATTAAGTTTGTTCCTATAAAATAAAGACTTTTTAAATTTTAGATTATAACATATTTTTGTAAAGTATGTTCTTTGTTTACCAGTCCAAAAAAAATTCATACATCTATACATATTTTTTAAACCGTTGTCTGAGCTTTTACTCCTTTCCATTCCTTCATAAATATTATTTAAGTTTTCAATATTCTATTACTTATTTTTTGATACTATTTTGGCTATGTTTTGTTTTCTAATAACAAAAACAAAAACAAAAACAAAACTAACAAAATTAAGTGAAAATAGCAATGCATTCCTTCGTTATAACTGTTATAATATTTTATTTTGTTTAGGTAAAGAATAATTTACCAGGCAATGAAAAGTAGTAGAATCTACAGCAATGGTTAAAAAAAATCCCTATAGTTTTTCTTTGCTGAACTGAACTTTTTAACTATACAATATGCATCGCAGCTAATATGAAAGCTTCTAAAGATTCATTCGGTTATTTGATATGTGTATAATTAATTAAATGTCTTGAAACTGTTACCATAACCTTCGAGTAATCGAGTTCTACTAAGGTGTACTGTTTTGATTGATCTTCCGGTACTCCGCTGAAGTAACTTTATCGTCTTCTACATCCTACATAATTCATTACGAAACGAAAATTTGAAAATGGTACACTACTCCCAAAAATATTTTAAAACTGGGCGACTTATACTTTATTCACTTCCCACTCCTTCTGGGGGATTTTGAAAGACAAACTAAGTTCACGAGAGATTACTTATTGGTTCCGTACATTGTGGCTGATTCAACGCGGAAATTTCTCAGATTGATGGATATTATATAGCTATAGTTTTTCATAATCCGCAGGAAAGCTCGGTGGTATCTTTAAACTTTTGCAATTAAAAGTTTTTGGAACTTTAACACGCATGGGTTATTTGCAGAAGTTTTTGGGTACCAGAATCGCATATTAAACCACTGTAATCTCTTAAATTATCATAAACGGCGTTTTTACCATTACAGCCAATAATAAATATTCAATTATATGTCGCTGAGGTTTGGTAAATTCAAAAGATTTCCATCTGTATACAGGCACATCGAACATCGAATGATGAGTTCCACTAGATATCTTCGAGATTATCTACTTTCATCCAGTAATATTTCCAGCAAGTTGCATAGGGTAACGTCTGTAATGACGTTTTATCTCAGTAATGGCCATTCGGCTTTGATGTATAGGTCTCTGTACCATATAATAAACCGCGAGATGAAGTTAAAAGGTCCTCTCTCTTCGCAATCAATGACGATTTTCGCTTGGTTTAATATTATTGTTGTCTTTAGCGATGTTGTCATTGTAATCGAATCGTCAATAACTGGAGTATCCAACTGGAAAACATACTCAAGTCCATGTTTGCCTGTGTTCTTGCAATCATCAAAGGAGCTGTATATATATCAAGCGAGAAACCAACACTGATTATGTCAATATTTGTTCCGAGCATCTGAGCATCTCAACGCAACGGCGCGGCGGTTTAGATTTTTAGAAGCTCGAGAAGTTGGTAAACTTTTTTGTCTTAGTATTAAATAGAGCTATAGTTGAGCAATATGGCGTTTTGCAACTATAGTAATGTAATGTTGGTGTGGTGTTGTTTTTGCGTTTTGGTGTTGTTCAATTGTGAAAGCTGTATCTTTGGACTGTTGTAAACATTGTTTATAGTGACCTTGAAAAATTGTACGTGTTTTCGATTAATTAGAGTGTGCAATTTGAATGATAGTTTAATTTTAGTATTGTGCAATCTAAGCTTATACATATATGCGTATATATACATACATATGTATCTGTGACTAAAGTGACAGCTGAAATTAAAGATATTAACATGGTCTCATGGGTGAGTACTGTACTCGCATTCACTTCCACTGTACGCAAATTTGTTGCGCTTTGTATTGCAAATAAAAATCACATCCAGATGGTAGCACCAGATCATAGTTCTTATAACACGTTACAGTCCGTTGCAGTGCGTTGCCAGTGCGGTCATATAACGGTGAACAATAAACAATAATCACGTTCGTATAGAAGACATTTTATTTGATACTAAGCACAGTAGATAGTAACTCATACGATATAACACACCAATCGCAAATCATCATGACGGGTAGAAGTATTGACGATGTATTTAAACAAATCGAATGTTTTCAATTAAGTACCGCAAAAGATTTAGCATTTCCTCTTCGAGGAATACCTATGATGAATCAAGAGTCAGATGAGCATCTATTTGGTTTTGTGGAAAAAAATTTGTGCACAGCGTACAATTTGCAAAATATGATGTTGTTCGTGTGTACCGTTTCAGGCCTAGAAACTTCAATCAACCACCTAAAGAAAATGCACGCGCACCCTGTATTGTAGTACAATTTAGCAATGAACGGATCAAAACTGATTTTGTGCGTCGCTATCGCATTTCTAAAGATCTCAGTTTGAATGTGCTTGGTTTCACTACTCCAGGCGTCTATCTAGATTGAATCTTTTAAATGTTTGTCATTTGAATGCCTGCAGCGTCCTCAACAAGATGGGTACTTTACGTAATATTTTAAAGGATGTTTTAGTTGATGTAGTCTGCGTTTCCGAAACTTGGCTTAATTCAGATGTAAAGAATGGAATGATAGATCTTCCTGGTTTTAATATTTTTAGAAATGACAGAACTAGTGATGCACAGCGTAGGAGAGGTGGTGGTGTAGCAATTTACGTACGTAATCATGTTTCAGCTCGTATTGTAAGTCATTCCAGCAGAGCGCATTCAGTAGAATTTTTATTTGTTGAATTAAGTATAAGTAATTTAAAATTTCTTATCTGCTGCGTCTACAATCCACCGAATGTTGGTAACTTTGATGCTTTCGAAAGCGCTTTGGCTGATTTAAATGAGAATTATTCTGATATAATTATTGCTGGTGACTTTAATGTAAATATTATAAATGTAAATGGGCCCACAATGGCCTTGAAGTCAATGTTTGCCAATTATAACCTAAACATATGCAACAATGAACCAACACATTTTTCACCAATTTCAACTAGAGCAACTTGTTTAGACCTATTTATTGTGAGTGATCTTAGCAATGTTACTATGTGTAGTCAAGTTAGTATTCCAGGGATTTCATATCATGACATGATTTTTATGTCATACTCCGCTCCAACTATTCAATCACTACCTATTGATCATTTCTATAGAAACCTAAATAAAATTGACACTCGTGAGCTTTTTTCTGATGCTCATCTGTTTTCTTGGGAAAATATATTTTCTATAATAGGGGTCGATGAGAAGTTATTGTTCTTAGAATCAGCTTTGAATTATTTATATGAAAAACATATTCCACTTTTGCGATCGAAGCCTGTACGAGATGGTTGTCCGTGGATAACACGTGATATTGAGTTTGAATTTCTGGATAGGGATGTAGCTCATCGAATCTGGAGAAGATCTGGTTTAAAAGATGATTGGAACAGATTTGCTCTTCTAAGAAGTAAATGCGATGATTTGGAAAGGAAAGCAAGAATTTTATAATATAAGCTTCGGTTTAGTGCAGCTCTACACCCTCAAAAACTCTGACGCAATATTAAAGAAATTGGTATATCAGTCAATAACCAGCCAGTCGCACCTTTTTCACCGGAAGAACTTAATAATCATTTGCACCCTCGGCATTAAATAATCAATCAACAGAAGGTTGCCAGTAGATGAAATAAATCATAGTGGATCTGATCTTTCCCCGACGAAGTGTTTGCTGCTATTTGCAATATTAAATGCTGTTGGTTTAAATGGATTACCAATTAAGTTTATTAAATTACTTTTACCAATTATTACACCTTTTATCACTCATTTACTGCTTCTGTTTTTCCTCGTTCTTAGAAAATTGCTAAAGATATCCCATTTGCTAAGAAATCTATACCAAAAAGTTTAATCGACTTTAGACCAATAAGTATTTTGCCATCTCTATCGAAAGCTTTCGAATATATTATACATGATCAGATGAATGCCCTCATATTTTCCAATAATTTTCTAACCCAGGATCAATCTAGTTTTAGGAGAAACCACAGTACCATAACAGCTATACTAAAAATTACTGATGATGTAAGATTTGATCTGAATAAAAGACATGCATGCCTTCTGATATTTCTTGATTTTACTAAAGCTTTTAATAACTATAATCACAATCTACTCCTCTTTAAACTTAAGAATCAATTTATTTTTTTCTAAATCAGCCTGTATGCTTATTGGGACTTATTTACGTGATCGTTTCCAAATTGTTAGCTCTAGCAATGTTTCATCTAGTTTCAATCATCTGTATGATGGACTTCCACAGGGCTCAGTTCTTGGTCCACTCTTGTTTTCTCTCTTTATTAATGATTTACCCGTTGTAATTAAACACTGCGATATTCATATGTATGCTGATGATGTGCAGCTGCGCATAAGTGTACTTTCGTGTAGTTTTCCTGAAGTTGTTTATAAAGCTAATCAAGATCTTGAACGTATTCTCAAATGTCTCAAAAAATTCATTTCTCCCTAACCAGGTTAAGTCAAAATCAATAATTACTAAAACGCCTGTTACTATGACTAATGTGCCAAATTTAGTGCTTGATAGTTAATGTAGAACCTTTGAAACAAAGATAAAAAAATTGCGAATTACTTTTAACAATAAATTTGGATGGAGTGATTATATCAACTCAATTTGTGGTAGCATTTACGGTGGTCTTCGTAGTCTTTGGAAAGTCAGCCAACTCATACCCAAAGAAATTAGATTGAGGTTAGTAAATTTTTTATTAATTTTACATTTTTCCTATGGTGAAACCATTCTTTTTCTAGTATCATTTTTGCCAAAAACAAAAAAAGATTTTATTTTAATATCGGTTATTAAAAGTCCCTTATAATGGTTTTTATAATTTTCATTGTGTGAATTATATAAATAACATAAAAATAAAAGTTCTGATTCTGCTGAAACTGACAATTTATTAATGTATTTTATTCATAGCCGATAAAACAATATAATAGTATTTGATTGCC
>JAAAKO020042073.1:0-12012 GCA_010015015.2 Bolitophila cinerea
GTTGTTTTGCGTTCTCGCAAAATTCGTTTAATCATGAGCGAATGCGCACGACCACGTTAAGAAAGTACCGTAACTATGTTGAGTGTTATTGCTGTTACAAATGGTTTTTGAACGCGCAATTATTTAAAAGTAAAATGGGTTATTGCGATGTCATATTTATAGTGTTGCGTCAATCGTATTGATTCTGAGAAGCTGATATGACTCATGTGTTAAATTGTCAAAACAATTAAATATCTTCCGAAACATTCTCACTGCGCGCGACTGCATCGTATTCGAAATAGCGGAGTTATATATATATATATATATATATATATATATATATATATATTTATATACTATACGTATAAAAAAGCTTGACATGCCTTCACACATATATAATATATATGTGTATTTTGTATACCAATATATAGGAAGAACGAAAGCATGTGAACTTGAGAATATTGTGTGTATGTATGTAGATATATGAGGTTACCGCATTCCAACGAGAAATTTCCGTCAACATTGGATTAAATTGCACAGTATTACGAAATAAGATTTGTATATGTAAAATATTTACATATATGTATACCTATACTATACAGGTATATATATAGTCAATATATATATACGTGTGCACCGCATGCGCAAACACAAATTATTACGGTACATTTTTGGTTACTTGCGTATACGCTTGTGTGCGTATACATATATTTTTAAGGTCATGGAGAAACTGTTTGTAATGATAATGAGAGTTGCAGTTCTGGTCTCTGGTGTTGATGGTGCGCGCGGAGATGTGCAAACGAAATGGAATTTGGAATTCGAGTTTTCATTTAATGAGTTAACTAGTGATCAAAGGAGCAAAAAGATTACAGGAAAAACGCTTGCACGTATTACCATATTAAGGAGGGGATAATTTCAATAATATATTTCGCAGCATTAAATTAGGTATCATTTGGTGTCATTAACATAAATATAAATATTATTTGTCAGTTCGTCGTTTAAAGTCTTTCGTTTTTTACTAGATAAAATGCAAATTCTCTCTCCCAAATGCCTTTTATCTTTTGCGGTATATATAGAGCCCGTTGTACGATAGCGCAAACCTGACACGCCATCATTTGTACGCGTTCACACGATTGGTCGGATCTTGCTTAAAGTGCAGCTCATTCTAAACTGCTTCAATCTTCAAGATCCCGAATGATCAATGATAAATGACCAATATTCAAATAAAGACAGTCTTTGCATTTATTGTTGAATCCACTTTTTCGGAATAATTGTAATAATTGCGTTTGTCTGATTATGATCTCTGACTACTTATGATCTTGGGTACACACAATTACAGAGCTTTACAAATGCGGGCAATAGCTGGTTGTGTTATTTTTTTAATAATTATGATTTCGTGTTTACAACTTTAATAACAATCTAAATGAAGTTCTCAAAAGATAATTTGGTTTGAAAAGTGAGCTTAAACCGTATAAACACAGATCTCCCTAATATAATTTACTCACAAGACCCACGGTTGTAGCATCACATGATTCGCATTTTAATTCACTTTCGCAAAATAAATCACACGCGCGTGTCACTCTGGCTGCGCTTGTGTATGTGAGTGTGAATGATGCCTCTCGAACCAGGTCATATACAGCGATCAGCGAATGATCGAGCTCTGCACACGTCTTTTTTTCAAATGCGCAGAATTGCAAAACTTACATGTTTATTTCTTAGTATACACTGTAGCTCTCAGAATGTTGTCGACTGACGATGTTGTCTTCCATGAGTCTACGCGATGTAATGGTTGAAAGCATTTACCACTAAAGAAGAGACGAATAAAGCATACAGGGCTAAAATATGGGTATTGAATTTACACAGTTTGGGTAATGAACACCATAATACAGAATTATTAACGTTGCTATTTTTAATATAATGGGCTCAACCACAACAAACGTCAAACTGCGCAAGAGATAGTAAGAGCTGCTCTTACGTAAGAGAATGTCTTACGCAGTTTTACGTTTCAAGTAGTAGACCCCAATGGATGCAAAAACCAGTCAGCAGCTAACCGAATCTATACTCTATTCTATACTTTTTGAATTTAGCATATGATCAGGAAGTGTTATGCATGTGAAATAAAATGGGAGGAGTCTTGCTTGCAGTGGTTTCAAATTACCCGTATTTCAATTAACCTGGTAATCCAGTAAAGATAAATAAAATAAAATGACCCTAGCCACGTTTTTTTTTTTTCATGTTTTGCTTAATTATGTTGTTACAAATAATCATAAATATAAAATGGTATTAATATTAAAACATAAATAATAATGTAATTTTATATATTAATAAATATTATGCGACTTGGACAGATGGCATGCTCTATTATGTTTGGACGCAGCCATCTGAACGAATTAAACAGATGGCGTTTATATATAAAATATATAAATGCAGCTATCTGAGCGGCTCGCAGCTTACTTCACACCAACCAGTTGATCGCTAACAGTTACGTAGAGAACACGCATTCCTAATTTTATAAAGTTCTAGAAACCAACATAGATGTCAAAAATAAAATAAATATGCAGCAAAATTTTTTTTAAAGATAATTGTGCAGCCTTATAAAAATGTTGTCCTGTATTAATCACTGCGTTTTTTTAAATATCTTTATCAAATTTTAACATGCATAATTAACAATATAACTGCAATTAAAAAAATGTTTTATATATCATTTTAAAATTATTTGACCAATTTCTAAAAAATAGAGGATTTTAGAATGGCGACCCGAAATTTTTTATCCCTGGATTGTATTTGTCTTATTAAATTTCGATATTATGTCTCAAACTGTTATGACCTTGATAGATTCATGGCATTTGATATATTGTAAGTTACTCTCTGAAAAGATTTAATTATATATATTCTTAATTTTTTTAGTATTCTTGGCTGCAATGGTTGGATATCACACAATATTGAAATTAAAATTGAACGAGACTTACTATATAAATTACTGTAGCTCAGAAACTAGCTTACAGATGAGGTGAAGTTGTTTTGCAAAGTTAGCTATGATATTTTAAAGGGGTTTTTCATCGACATCAATGACGTTTGTCTAAGCTTTTTTCTCGTACATCGAGCAAGTCGTTTCATAAAAGATATCACCGCCTCTAATTCACCTTGTACACTTTACCGGCACAAATATAACTACATGTTATGGTTATGGTGCAATATATTTGAAAGTGTGGACATAAAAATGACATTCTGTGCCAGCAAAAAATAAAACCAGCAAAAAATAAAAATATCATCTTCTTCTTTCACCAAAAACAGAATATCGTAAAGTCATTATTTTTGCGACACCATACAGCACATGCACTTAGTTTTAATATCTCTATGCACCAAAATCATAAAACTGATTTGAGGCTTAATCACCCTATTCCATCACCCTACATTTTTTTAAGGTCAATATATAAAAATTTAATATAGTATAAACGTTGGAATGTCTTATTTTATAAGATAAAAATCATCTATGCAAAATACAAACAAAAAACGTTTACAAAACCTTTGTTCGAAGTGATAAAATTCTGTTTTTATTCGAGTATAAAAACGTCTTATTTTAGTATAAGATTTATCGCATTTATAAAAAAAAACTCAACTGTTTCAGTTTTGTTATCTTCACGCTATTTACAATTGGAATATTAATGTAATGCACAAAATCTATTGGTTTTAAAAATTTATTATATTAGATTAAGATTAGAGTCATTTTAAGCAAAATTATTTCTTTTTTTTTGTATATGTATATATAAAATTGTGTATTATGTATATATAATGATTAGAGACCGGATAAATGTATGCAAATTTTGAAAACCAAGTTTTTCAAATTTCAAAAATGCAAAATTTATTTGGACTGTTTTACATTAAAAAAAATACTGTTTTTAATAACTACTTCTGTTTTATCGACTATAAATACAAACTATTATAACATTAGCTAACTATTTCCAATTTCTTATTGACTATTTTTTTCGGTCTAAAATAATTATATTTATAATAGTAATAAATATTATATTATGCTGGTAAAGTAAAACAAAAAATTCAAAATACACAAATGCACATGTATTTGTATACTTGACTGTATAATACAAATTCTGAAATATGTATGTGTATCTATATGCACTTATGTACATAAACATTAAACATGTTTCATCAAATTATACATGTGTGTGTGTGTGTGTGTGTGTGTAGTAATTTTCCGTTCCGCGCAGAAGACTCGTTGATACGTTTTACCGTTACTTCGACTTTTGCCCTCCATTGTAAAGAATCCGAGAAAGAAAGAGTGAAATTCTCTGCGAACGCTGAATATGCGCTCGCGACTCTGATGCACTTATCTTATACGAGCGTGCAGTATATATAGTGTATTATTTTCTCATTATACGAGTAATATAGTTATGTGCCGGTAAGATGCGAATGCCGGTTGCCGGCGCGGCGCTCAATGCATATGGTATAGTGGTTGTGGCACTATAATTTATGCTGATGGGCTTTAACATTCGCATATACTGCCATAAGCGCATATATGTTCTGATCTTGCTATTAAATGAATACTCTCAGTAAACATGAGTAATGTCAAGAAAAAACATATAAAAAGAGATTAAACTATATCGCATTTAATATGCGTGTTCAGAATAACATTGTAATATATTATTATAATACAATATATACTATAAAATATATGGTAATTCTTTTCATAATAAATTTTTCTTGCACGCACACAATTCATGTCGCGATACGCACACACAGGTTTTTTTCTTTCTTTTTCACTCTCGTATCCAACCAAACTTACACTTTTGTTGTAAAATTAATGTCAAAAGAGAGTAAGAGTATACGCACGCACACGAGAACGCGTTGGCTGCAAGTAAGAGCTATTTCTTTAATTCTTCTTGAAAGAAACAAAAAAAAATATGTTGTGTGTGAGTATGCGTGAGTTTGTGTTTCATACACGCCTGATTACATAACTTTTTGTTTAGGTTATCTTGAGATACGGTTGTAGTATAGGCACGAGGTATGTAGGCACGCGTGACGGCGTGATCACGAGAAAAGTATCAATGAATTTGTTTACTACGGAATTTTGTGCGTGATAGAAATGTAAAAATGCTGACTCATCTTAACATATCTTCGTCGTATTTAAAATAGTAATGAGCACGAAGGAATTTCTTCGTTTTAAATCACACGTCAACTTTTTATATTTGTAAGTCTGATTTATATTATTTGTTTGTTAGAAGATTTTCGGAATTTGATTCTTAGAAATTATGTTTTACTGTTACTTGAACTAATTTGGTTTATGCAACGGTTTGTTGTATATATATATGTGTTTTATTAACATGTTGTGTTCGAAGAACTTTATGAATCAAAACAGTATTCAAAAATGTGTATTATTGTTATTTTAAATATAAAAATGCAATATACATCAACACAAAAATAGTTTTTGGAAAAACAGCATTTTTGGCATCACAAAGTCAAACTGCATTAGAATATGTATATGTTTATTCCACAGCTTTTTAGCAAACAAACTCAGGAGGATATAATTAACTTAAATATTAGTAACATATTAGTTTACTCAGGTTTCGGTATGCCACTTTAGTTAAGAGCGGATCGTTAATAAGTTTATTAAAATATTGGCTTCAAATAACAACACAGTACTTCCATCTGAAATTCCCCACACAATATTTCTTAAAGTCAAGATCATTACCTTGATAAATGTTGAGTTTGGTAGGATCTAAGTAATAGTAGCTTCTCACGTAAATTTGAAGTGAAATTAGTCTTAAGACTAAAATTTTATCTTCAATAGTCCAGCCAATTATCGCGCATAATTATGTTATATATATATGAAATATTGATTGCAGGCTCAAGTATTTGCTTAAGTATTCTGGTATTTAAAAGAACGATTTTAACACCATCATTTACCAAATTTGAACTGATGAGACTAAAACAGTCTGATATGCATGATGGTTTATTTACAGACAGTGGCAATAACACTGTTGTAAATAACACATAAAAAAGTTTAAAACAACAAATACAATAAATTAAATTTGTACACAAATTTCACTGTTTTTTATTACATTATTTGAATAACAGTATATATATATGCGGCGGTATGCGAAAAAGTTGCTAATGTAAAAAACCAAAACGTACATTTTTTAGACAATGTGCCCACATTGTTAAAAAAAAAAAAATAATATGGGACTACATTATAATATACTTTTTTTTTTGGAAAAGAAAGAAAAAGTAAAAAAAATATGTTTGTAGTATTTTTTCTATATTTTTCTTTTCTGTTTTTTTTTGCTTCTTTTTAGCTCTTGTTTGCTGTTTATAGCTTTTTTTAGTACGTTTAGTACTGGTTGCTGGCGCAGGAAGACAATGTCAAAAAAAAATGTTTTTGTTATTTTTAATTTATTAATAATAATATTTATTTATTTAAAATAAAATTTATTTATTTATTTAAATATTTATATATCGCCAATTTGATAAAAAAAACTAATGAATTATTCAAAATAATACTAAATTTAGCAGTATATAACACTCTACACTTTAAAATAATATCAAATCTAAAGAATCTATGCACTTTACTTTAAAAAGTCATAAAAAAATCCTTAAATGTTGTATTTTTATTTTTTTATTTTTCTTTCGCTAATTATCGCCCTGCAGGAAGGCAAGGTACTGAAAATTAGAATATGTAGAATGTTGAGGCATCATCTACATTAGTTTTTTTAATTGATTTAATTTAAACATTATACACGAGTCGTATATAAGTAAATAAGGAACTCCAATCTATCAGGGATGTTATGCGTGAGCTCGAGCAAATATATATACCATGATTTGATCTGATCAGTCGTGTGAACCCGTGCGGTCAAATGTTTTTTTGTATAATAGATTTCCTAATGACATTATACGCGTGTAAGCAAATAAAAAAAACATATGCATAGGTTACACTGTTTACACATGTTGTTTGGATTAGGCGTTATACGTAATTATATGTAAAAAATAATTCTTAATATTAAATGTTCAGTACAAAGCAATATGTTTATTTTATATAGTATGATTCAAATTTATATAAAACTCAAGATCTAAAATTAGACATAACCTATTTATGTTACATTACATTAAAACACATGTGTACTTTATATATATATATTTTAAAAGCCATATCTTTATTATTTTTTGAATTTGTAGAGTTCTTTTAAAATTAAAACGGAAATTATCTATTTTTCTATACTGTTGTTTTTTTTTATTTTCATGTTTTCTTTGCGTTGTTTATGCAGACACAAAAGATGCAAATATTTGTGCTTTTTCGGAATGCAAGCGCAATTGATTCAGTTACACAACTTAAATTGCATTAAAACCACTATGTACTCAAATGGTTTGCGTTTCAATAATACATACATATTATATGAATATGAGTCTGTGTAAATAGTGTTTAGGTGTCGGCAAAAAGTAAAACGAATGTTAGAAAGGTCAGTTCTTGCTAAACCAGAATTGCATTCAACGAGTCTGGGGCACACTCAAGGCTAACAAGGCATATGAGTACACCAGTACACATTGCGGAAAATTACCGATGCGGTGGGCTAGTTTCAATTTTAAAATAGTATGCCATATACTTCTTTACAGTTGGGAAGGACATGTTAGGATTGAAATCAATAAGTAATATTATAATTGCAAATTTTATATTATTTGGTTTTTGATTAGCATAATTATGCATTAAACATATAAATACGAATTATCCATCAATTAATCGTAGTTTATGGTTTCGCATATATTACCTCTTATCTGGTTATGTCTTATCATCCAATCTAACTGAGAGGTTGGTACACAAAATAATTCCATAAACTCATAAACTATATATATATATATATATATATATATATATATACACTATAATATATTATGTATGAATATATATATTTTCAAATAGTTTATTGGCTGGAATATACGATTCCGATAGCAAATATTTTAAAAACTTATTACGACTCAGAATTTTCAAAGACATTTTTTTAAATGGTTCAACTTTTAATAATAATAAAATGATTCGTTCAAAATTAAAATTAATTAATTTAAGAGTCCCATCAAATAAAATCGAGTGGTTTGCAATACCTATACATAATTATAATTTTGCAAATATGTTCATTCCAAAAAAAATGTAATGGGTAATTCCATGGTAACTTGCGTTGCAAATAGACACGGTTGTACAATGTATTTCTTTTATTATTTCTATATTTTCTTATTTAAATACGGGTATAATAAATTATATTTCACATTTTTTTAAACTGTATATATATGATATTTTTATTTGGCATGTTCTTCACGATATCATTTTTTCTATATGTTGCTTTATTGAATTATCATGAAATGCGATATTAACTTGTTAGGGTTATTTAAATTTAGTATGAGGTAGGGGATGATGAAGGTTAGCACATAGCTTAGTGCTACTCCGATATTAACTTGTTTTTTTTTTTAAATTATTAAAGGCTACATATTCTGGTACAGCCAGAGAAAATATACTATTTCATATTATAGTAATAATTTGTTAAGAATATTAAATACACTGAGAGATCAAAAATATAAAGTAAAGTCAAAAAGCAACGAACCGCATGTTCAATCAAAATTGAGTAATAGAATGGTTAAATGATTCATGAACCAACTTTTCCAATATTCCACTTTAGTATTTTTTTTCATCGGTATAATTGCGATTTCGCACTATGAGTACGTTTTGGAAATAATAAATAAACAACTGCGATGGTTTTTTCCCTTGTTGAAAATACCAATCATAAAAGATTTTTGTTTATACTTTATATTTCAATTTGTATACTTTTTAGAATAAAATTTTGTATTTCTACAACTCACATGTTTGACATTATTTTTTACACTAAAAATAAAAGGATCATTAGGATTTTGATGTTAAAATTATAATATTTAATTTATCTATGCTGGAAGAAAAACTTGAGTATAACAATTCTATCTCTTACATAAGATAAAGGCCAAATAATATGATAAAATTGAATCGACGAGCAGAACTTTGAGCCAAGACACCATCGCTTAGCTATTTATGTCACAAGCATTAGGCGCATATATAACTAGCGGCATGACTTACCTATAGGGCACACACACTCCACTCTTGACTGGCACTCTTGACTGTTTGACATGACTGATGGCATACACACAAAATCAAATGCATGTGTTTATATGAACATATGCACACTTTCCAAACAGTCAAAAGTGTAACCGACAAAATCAAAATGATTTGATTTTGTTGGCCAAATATATATATAAATATATATATATATATACATGAGTTAGAATTTTATTTTAAGATTTATTCTTTCTTTTAGTGCTTGTGCTATGTGTATCTTTGAAGATTTAGTCCGCAAAATGTTCCCAGAAGTTGGTAACAGCTAAAACACTGATTAATTACCATCAATTAAATACTTTTATTTTTTTCTAGCAAATATCGTCAACATTTAAGAGTGCCAGTCAAGAATGCCAGTCAAGAGTGTCAGTCAAGAGTGGAGTGTGTGCGTCCTAATTTAATCAAAACGGCATCATCAAAATGACATCTGCGCTGCAGTAATTATAAACTAAAAGATTGCATGCGCAAGCGCACACTTAGTATTTTACGCTACGCGCATTTTTAACAAAAACAAAAAGTATATAAGACGCATTAAATAAATCTAAATATATTTTCGTTGCCCATTTTTTTTAATTTTTTATTCATTCTATAAAGAATGTTATTCCGCCATTTCTAGCACTAGTGACAGAAGCTATAATTAATTGCAGCGCCTATGTCATCTGCGTGATAAGCGGTGATGAGACTGGCGCTAGCAGCCCCACACTAATTGAATTCGCCATTTTTTATTACTGACTTTCAAATCTTAATCTGCGATATTAAGAACTTCGACGTTATTTATTTTAAAGCGTTAAAAACAACTTAAGTCCATAACAAAAAGATATATTAAAATATGTTATTGTTCCAATTTAAAAAAATGGTAAATGATCTGCTCAATTCATAAATTATTTCAGATATATCTATCCGCCATATTGGATTATTTTAAATTCAAAAGTATACATCAACAATAATATTTTAAGACCTTTCACATTTTTTAGTTGAAAGGAATTTTGTACAGAGCGTTGTCACCGTTGACAAGAAACTTCTCATATACGAGTTTATCATATATCTTTATATACAATGTCATAAAAAAACTAGTTAGTATTTGCTCAAATTTTCTATTTATATCTTATACTAAAATAATCAATCAGACCTGTATTCTATATAAGATAAGGCTCCTACACTATATGGATATTCTAGTGTGCTTGCAAAACCCTAACTTATATGTCGATTGAATTAACTCTTATCGCTTAAATTCTACATGCATCCTTCTTATACATAAATTCTACTATTGCATAATAAAGCCTACATAGAAACGTCTTACAGTTATTTGATGGCAAATAAAAGAGATTACATTTGGGTGTAATATTGTGTAAATATTGAGACACACAAGTACATAGAGCAGAATTCAATCTATAAATCACTACATACACTTTATACATATTGTTGATATAGTACAATTACGTAATGCTTATATAGACTTCATCAAAAACGACGGGGACACGCATTATATATATATAGTTATATATATATATAATATATATTTATGTAAGTACTTTTTTATTGTAACTACTATCAATAGGCCGGAATCTTAAATGCATACACTCAAAGTGTGACTAAATAAACATATCACAAATATAATTGGGTTAATAAAACATCAAAAAAAAAAATATAAAAATGTATACACATTCTCTGAGTACACATTAGTTTCCGGTGAGGTTTTTCGTGTGGCTACGAAACGATCGAATTTCACTCTATCATAATGATGAATGTGCATTTTGAGAGCGAATGTGACCTATTATTATATTATTACAGATTTGTTAGCAGTGATTTTTGACAAGTCTGGAAGACCTTCACGAATTTCACATTTCGAATACGAACTTATTTTGCAGGAAATTTAAACACTATATTTACTTTGACTTAAAATCGCCTAATCCATAATGAAAAGGGTAGGTTTAGATAGAAAGCATTTTACCAAATTTACATAGAGATTAAGTCAATATATGCACAAATTTATAGCAACATAAAAAAACTATGTATATTGTAGACATACTATTATATTCTACGCATGTTTTATTTGTATAGAGAATACAGGTAAACACAAAAATGTTTAATCAGTATCGCGCAGACACTCATATTTTTGCAGTCTAGCATTGTATTTGTACTTATGTCGGGTAGCTGCCTTTAAAAATGATAACGAACGCACTGTGTTTTGTGTACTTTGCGGTTTATTTTACGCAGCCTCAATTTAAACCTTGATATATATATGTATATATATATATATGTATTATTTGTTTTTGATACAGTTATGATTGATTATTTCATGTATAAAATAGATATTTTATTATATTTTTTACTGTATATCGTATTGTATTGTCAATTTCTATCATTTATATTATATTTTGAGTGTAATTTTGTAGTAGTAGATAGATAGATATTATTCGGGAGATGTACTGCCTCGAAAGAAATTCGGCATGCAGGCCTTGAAAGGTGGTCCCATTATGCCTCTCCCATTTTTGTTTTTGCAGTAGTACAATGTATTTTAATAAGTAGAGATTCTCACCAGGCGCTGCGCATTTCAATTTGATTTGCTACATGCACATAATTTTTATCTCTTATATCTCCGTATTTAAAGAATGGTATTTTTGTGTTCTTTCCATTTTCGAAATAATAGATTATTAGATGATAGTTTTGTTTTCTACAAATAAATTGGCTGGCACCAACATTTTATAGAGTAACCAAATTTTTCAAAATCATAAATGTGTGTTTTTACTAAGGCATATTGCGATTTTCAAAGTAGTTAAATTACAGTATTGCTACTAACGTGCTGTTATATATATATATATATATATATAATTCTTTATTCATAACTCAAGAAATAATAATATCTATACAGAGTTTTTATTACAATAGTTTTT
>JAAAKO020042084.1:0-12012 GCA_010015015.2 Bolitophila cinerea
AGACATGAGTGCGAAACCGGTCACAGGAAAATTAATAGAATATTTAAATTTATATTAAAAAAGATACTAATACAAAATTTCAGCAAACAATATGATTTCTAAATACTAAAAGTCAATTTAAAAAAGTTTTTAGAATTTAAAAAACTTAAATATATATTACATTAATTTTTTAAAATTTCAAAGATGTAATTCGGTCTACGTTGCTGTATATCGGTTTAATTATGCTCCATATTGGTTTATAAATGCTTTATATCAGGCAACACATGCTTTATATCGTTTATATAAAGCTTATATACAGCTGATAAAAAGCAAAAAATAGCTTTATATGGTAGTCCCTTTTTGCTTTAAATCGGTTGTATATCAGTTATATATCATGATATAAAGCAAACGTAGACAAAATATTGTTTTATAAAAAAGCTGTATATCGTGATATACAATCGATATACGACTGTTTTATACAGCTAATGGTTACATGGGCCACATTTCTTGAGATAATGAAAAAAATCTGGTAAAACAGAAAATCAACAAAAAAAACTCAGGAATCGGTGAAATCCTGGAAAATCTCGGAATATTATTGGAAATCCTGCAAAATCTCAAGAAATTTTTAGAAATTTTCGGAAATCTCCATCACTTTGATTGACCACCCTCGGTTTAAAAGATATTAAATAAATAAGATTTGAGGGGCCAACTTCACGTTTGTCATTCCATTGGGGCATTTGATTGACCATTTTTTGACTGCAAATTACCATCAACAAATTTGATTGACCACCCTCGGTTTAAAAGTTATCCCGAAAAAGAGTAAAAGGGTTAATTTGATTATGCTGAACTGCTCCATGAATTTTGATGATTGATTTAAATATCCTGACTTGACTAGTTAATATTCTTTCTGAAATTTATAATATATTTAATAGATATAATTATAGCAATCGTTTTTTTTGTTAAACATATTTTAAGTTTGCTAAAATTACATTATTAAGAAATACTTTTACAATTAATTCTATCAATGATTACATTTAAATTATATAGCTCATGTATTTATATTAAAAAAGTTTTTTTTTTTTTGCAATTTAATATTTTATATTTCATAACAACGCCACCTATAGGTATGTCGATTATCTCAATACCTTTCCCACCTTTAACTGGCTATATGGATACAAAGTCTAGGCCAAAAATATCAAAAAATCAAAAATCAATTAAGTGTATTTAACGTGAAGTTAAGAAATACAGGGCAATACATTATTGTGATTATATTGGTGCTGATGATTGAGCGTACTGTGATTTCCCGCTCTTTCTAATTGGGAATATTTGCACCGCACGGTTAGAGCGCACTTTGATTTACCGCACCTTTTCTTTATTGTAGTGGAGTACGCCATTGGTATTTAAACAATGCGGAATCGGAAAATATTTATCGAGTGTTTTTCGAATAAACAATTTAAATCAGTAGGTTCATCTTGCTATAAATAGCCTTCTGAAATGTTCTTCTGTTATGCGTTTTCGAACAATGGGACAATAATGACTACAATAATTATACAAACGAACCCAAAAATAGATCACGTATAGATGGCGTTGATGTTATCAGTTCGTTGACGAAATAGAGCAAGAAAGATTTTATATGTATATATTTGCCTTGTGTTAGAGTCGATTTCAAGACAACTTACGACTTATAACAATCGGGGATGTGTTGCTAGTGCTCGAACAAAATAAGCTTCAAGACTGGAGCAGTTCAGCGTAATCAATTTGAACCGAGGGTGGTCGATCAAAGTTGTAGATGAACATTTGAGTTTCAAATTATTTTTTATTTTTATTTTATTTTATTTTATTATTATTATTATTATTTTTTTAATTTAGGGGAAATTAACCCTTTTACCCTTTTTAAGGAATAACTTTAAAGCCGAGGGTGGTCAATCATAGTTGTTGAGAGCCACTTGTGGCCCACACACGGTCAATCGCACACTCCCAAACTAAATCTTCTTTTCGATGGGGCGGGGGGTCACATTCACGGAGCTACATTTCGAGGGACTTATTAAAATCCCGGGAAAATCCTGGGAAAATCCCCTTAAAACCCCAGGGTAATCCATAAAATTGGAACAGGTTATTTATTGCAGAATCTGTAGTCTGGTCGACATTGAACCGGATTCCTCCCGCTCACAGTCAACCGAGTTATTTCGCGTACAATAATGTTTTTTTTCTAGTAAAGCGCCGACATTAGCCGGCCGTTTTTATAAAAAGTCAGCAGCCAGCTGGACAGCCGGCTTGAGAAAATATGGATTTAGCTGCCGAAATATAAAAAAAATCGGCGGACAGCTGGCTACAGCCGGCTGGCTTACACCTCTGCTCTTAATAACTTATTTAAATAAATGGGTTACTAGCTCATTGGCCAACTTACTTGAATAGATTTAAACACCCGAACTATATAGTTTTTAATTGATTGTGGACTGTTGAGCTTCCAATAAAGTTAGGAGCCCCTCAAATCATCCGTCTACCTGAGACAACTTTCTTTGAAATGCCGTTTTAGTTTTTTTTAAATATTTTATTTTTCATAACTCAAGAAATATAATTAATATTTATACAGAGTTGTTTTTTAACAAAAAGTTTATGATATAAATGAGGGTTGTTGATTATGTGCTTTGTATTAATAAATATTTCATTTTTTATATGAAATTGAGCATTTTTCCGCCGGAGTCATTCCTGTTTTGAGACACACCACAGTGTGTCTCCACTAGGGCTACCTGAGACAAGATACCAAATTAGTAGCTGTCTTAGATTGCGGCATATAGGACTAGACATCCACATCACAATCTGGGCCCTGGCACGCCACTGTTGGCCCTTAACGAGGTTCATACGGCAACGTGCCTTATTGATAGACTGGGCTTTACCAACGTGCTCCAAATCGTCCATAAAATTCGCAAATCAGAAGACGTCTAAGACGTCTAAGCAAACATTTTACCAAAACTGACCATAATATAGATATATAAAAATTTTAAATTCACTTTCAATGCAACAGCTAAAAAACAAAATATTATTAGAAGTATTTTGTTTGTTTAGTTCAAATCTAAATAATTAAATAAAACACACAAAGGTTAACAGTGCGCAACCAAATAAATTAAATCAAATTTTGATCTTTTTCTTGGATATTTGTTGGTTATCATCTAGGCAAATCAAATACAAAAAATATTTAACTTTTATTATTGTCAAAAAACACTGAATTTAGTTTAAATATCAATTTTCAAAATTCGAAATTAGCATTGTACGCAGAATTAAATTAGTTCGAATTCGGCTTATACATAAGCTTAGTTTCGGAGGTGGGTTAACTTATAACTTTTACATGTAAATAAATCAAAATTAAATGAAGCCTTGTCAAATAAAACACGGCAATTTTATACTGACAATACAACGTAATTATTCCATTTTATGTGTATATATATATAATTATAATCACATTCATGATTTAATTATTGCACACAAATTTACATCATCATTATCATTATCATTACCAAGTAAAAAATGTAATAATAAATACTGTGTATAAAATAATGTATAGTGTATACATATATATACTCGTATATCATGTTGTTGTTTAACACCCGGTTATCAGTTATCACCAGTTTCGAACATAAAATGTTCGGCATTATTTGAGGTTATCGGAATTTTGTTTTCACTTAATCCGTGGTTGAGTAATTTGTGGATGTGGATATTCTAGTTGAGCAGATAAAACCATTAATGGCATGTACAGCACATTTATTAGCATTATTATTTTGTGAACTTTTAGATATTTTTCCGAATATTATTATAATATCTCCAATTTCGTTAGTGAAATACTGTTTTTTTATTTTCCATTAATGGACCAAGGGTATATAATGTATACACCATTTTCACAAAAAATGTGTCCAAAATAAATAATAAGTGTTCCAAAAAATTGAGCTCCAAAAAATATACCCAAATAAATACAAAAATAAATCAAAAAGTTCTCAAATACATGTACACACTTATAAATGCACCTACAACATTTTTTTTTGGATTTTTTTGGAATAATTTTAATTTTTTGTAACACATCGTCAAATTGAAATGGCTATGTACTATAGACACATATATTGCACATCGTAACTGGAGACGAGCAAGAAGTGCTGAAAATTTAAATTTATTCTAAAATCTCAAGAGTGGAGCTCATGCTTTGGAATTAAAAGCTAAACAATTATATTTTAAACTTTAGTTTGTTCCAAATAAATCTTTCAAAGATTTGTGGAGTTATTTTAAAAAAATGGTGTGACTTATGATTCTAAGATACATAGTGATATAAATGTTGAGGAAATAAATGATTTCTGCTATATAGCGATCCAACTAATCAATCCTACATCAAAATCTTTACCTTCTTATTCTGGTAACAGTATTTGCCCAGATGTCCCTTTATCATCAATTGGTTCTGTTTTGATTTTTATTTCGAAAATGTTTTACCTTATGTATTAAATTCTATTCTACATATTAAGTCAAATTCAATTAGATTGGACGACATTCCGATTAAATTCATTAAAATGCTTCTTCAAGTTATACTGTCTTTTATATGCCATAACATATATTTAGAAATGAAAAATGTTAGTATTCTAATTTTTCTCGACTTTAAAAAAGCTTTCGACAGCGTTTGTCACGATATTCTAATTCATAAATTTCGTCAGTTATTTCGCGCTTTTCTCGAACAGCTGCTAATCTTATTAAATCGAATCTCTGCGACGAGTACAGCAAGTTTCTTGTCATGGTATGGTCTCTGGTTTCAAGAATAACACAAGTTTCCTAAGGCTCTATTCTGGGACCTCTATTGTTTTCGCTATTTATCAACGACCTGATATGTTTGCTAGCGATGTGCAACTTAGTATATGTGCACCAATCAGCACTATTGCAAATGCTATTCTAAATGCAAATTATTTATCTTATATTCTAAAATGGTCACTGGAGAATGGCATTTTTCGAAAATCTAACAAAACTAAATCTTTTTAAATTTCAAAGAGAACAGTCAATTCCTCCTCTTGACTTATCCTCAAACTTGATAATGTTGACATTGCTTTTAGCGATAATATTAAAAATCTTGGTATTATCTTTAATAAACACTTCAAATGGTCAGATCACATTAGTCACTACGAAGATAAGCAAAATACGGTAGCCAAGTAGCGCTAGTGCCCCTTTCCAAAGAAATATTCAAGGATATATATTAAAGGATAGATATATTTAAGGAGGTTATTCTTATTAAAAAATGTTGTATCTTTTACAAATTGAAGACTTTATTTCCAAGGGTTTTCTTAAGAGTTTTCTTATGGTTTTTTTTTGGGAAACGTCATTTCCTAATGAAGTCATCAGAAACTACATCCCTTTTTTTTCGTTTTCGTTGCCGGCTATCCCTAAGTAACCGAAATTGAGCTAATGTTGTTAAGTTGTTTTTTTTGGGACTCTATCCTTATGAGAGCAATTGGATCAAATGTAAAAATAGAAAAGGTTCATTCCAGCTATTTTGGATAATTTTTCCAAATATTTTCGGTATTCCTGGGATAAGTGCGATTGCAAAAAAGTCTGTTTTTAAAAAAGCTGGTTCTGGTAAAATAAAAAAAAGAAAAAACAACGGGTCAAACTATTTAAACGATAAAAAGTGTTGAAATCTAACAATCGCTGTTAAAATAACTATCATTTAAAATATGAATACATTTAATGTTTCTTTTGAGGAGAGCTATAGTGAGAAATACTAGTTTCTTACTACTAAAATTAGGGGTTCCAAAAACTAAGGAAAAAATAGTAAGAGTTTTAGTTTAAAATAAAAAACCTTGTTTTTAGAAATTTGTAAAATAAGCAAAAAATGTCTATATTAATTCTATTTATTTTAATTATCTTTAAATCTTTTTAAATTATTTGTTAGTGTGAAGCGCACGAACGGAGAGGTTGGGTTAACTCACACCTTATCTTGGAAACTTAGTTGCCGGTTGTCCTACGTTCCCGCACCCTCCTGCCTATCATTAAAATCTGACTTTTTCCATTCTCATTCCTTAGCATAAGCTGGATCAAAAACTTGACGGTGTTTCTGCTCTAGATGCTATTATATAAGAGTTGCAACCCGAAAAACAGTAACTTAAGAATTATTCTTTTTTATGGTAACTATAAAATTGTTGTCGCACTCTAAAAAACTGCATTTCAACTAAAGATGCTCGAAAAGAAATCGCTAATCTGATTTATATTTGAATTATATCTAGATAAATACGAGAAAACAATATTTAGTTAGCATTGAGCTCGAAATTAGAAATTATCGAGATACACAATAATAGAATATGTCGAAAGATCAATCAAAAATCTGTATTTATAAAGCTCATATGTCAAAAATATTATAATTTTTTTTTTATAACAGTTTTAATTATATCTGTGAAAAAATTTCGAGAAATATTTCACGACTCGAGCAGATGAAAAAAAAACAATAGAAAATATTTTGAAAAGATTGCCCGAATGTAATAATTCGTTTACTAACTATTTTTTGATTGCATTGCAAAAAAATATTAATTTTCAACAGGATGGAGTTCATCACGGGAAAATCCAAACCTTTGCTAGTGTTTATTTAGTTTACAGTATCCTGTAAAAATGCCGCGAAATAAGCCGATGTTACGGCGCTTAAAGATTAGCGCCGATTTAATTACCGTCTCAATGGGTCTCTTTAAGAATAGCTTATATATTTCGCAGCCAATCTGGAGGACCATTATTAGAGTTGACCGTTTCTCATCCGATCTCTAACTCAGAATTTCCTGAGTGAGAACGAGATTCTGATTTCCGTTTCCGGGTCTCGTGAAAGATATTTCACTACCGGCCATAGCCAGAATGGTGAGTCGCCAGAAATTTTTTTCAGGGACCCAGATCAAGCTTACGGAGAACTTAGAGTGAATGCTCCTAAAGCTTTTTCCAGCATTCAAGTACAAAAGCAATCAATCAAGAAAGATCTTTTTACTTAGAGATAATAAAAAAATGTGTATGTTTACCTTGTAAAATATCTTTGAGTCACTTTTAAAGATAATTAGAACTCATAACAATCGAGGATGTGTTGCGAGTCATCGAAAAAATAAGCTTCAAGTCTGGAGCAGAAGCGGCACGATAACCATAATCGGACCAATCATGTGAATTCGTAAAATGGTCTCGTGCGATATCGTACACCGGCCCTATATATCCCGTGTGGGATGGAAAGAAAGACTTGAGAGAAGTATTAATCCCGATGAAAATCTGGAAGAACTTATCGCTCTGAACGCTGCTTAGCTGTCGGAGCAAAATCAATCTCGTCCGATTTTACTTCTGTCTGAAAAACTGAAGCGTCTTTGATAATTATATAATGATTGGAAGCTGGCATTGTGTATAACAGCTTCTGACTTACCAGATTGGAGATAGACGTCGTCTTCACTATTAGAAATTATTATTTTACAAAGCCTTTCGAAGCGAAATGTTTGTATGACGTAATCAGATGGCCTTCCAAACTCCGGACTTCGAAGATATGATCTCGCTCCAGATGGAGGCTTAATCTATAGGTGAGAACTTCTAACCTTCATTAAGAGACAATCTTTGCACGCAGATGTGGCTTCAGCTTTAATAAAGAAGTGAAGAGGTGGTAGGTTCAAAAGCAGTCGAGTTGTCTAACTTTAACTTTATTTTTTTGGCACGTCAACACTCGGGGGTTATTTGCGCTGTTGTCTAACGACTGTTGTCTCTCTACCATCATACTTTAGAGTCATATGAATCCAGGGGTCTAATGCTGTTATTTAAAGTCAAAAGACTTCTCAATACGAGAGACTGCATTATAAAGTGCTGTTTCTGATTTTAGGATATGTCCAAGTGCCAGGCTATAGACTTGAACAGTTGGGCCATTGAAGTTCTGGTTCAAGTTTCTGTATCATAATTGGGTAGATGCCGTCCGGGCCTGCCGCTTTGTAAGGCTTAAAGAAAGATAAGGCCCATTTGATTATAATCTATTTTTACAATGATGGAGGCTCAGTTTGATGGATGAGTTGGGATTCGGCTCCGCACAATGTATAGTAGTGTGTTGAGTGGTTGACTCTGATCGTTAAAAGCACATATAGGAAAATATCTGCTCATTAGGTGCATCTGAGCTTTGGTATGGTTAGCCCGTTAGCCGTGTTATTGCTATCATCGAGCAACATGTTCCATGAGTTTATTGGAACTGTCTTTTTGCATACAAGGAAACGTGTTAGTGGATACTTAATTATATTTTCTAAAGATTTTGAGGTCCGCCTAAGTGTTAAAAAATCTTACTCCACTGTTTCTAAGCGAGATGTTCGTATGGGATAACTAGCTTTTAAATGATTCGATAAGTGTACTTTTCACTGCCTTTGAAGGTCATAAATTTCTTGCCATTTTTTGCACAAACACACCCGTCAAACATTTCAAGACCACGGACCGTTTTTGGTCCGGTCGGACGCACCTTTTTATCGTACATAAATGATTGTTCGACTGGGGACGTACATGTACATTTATTTGGGACCATTTTAAAAATTAAATAGGTACGTTCGCCCGGCACGTTCATTTACATGCTGAACGGACCAAACTGCTGTCATCTGTCACTCTCAGTATTGATCTAAACGTCACTTCACTTTGTGAGAAATAGCCGTATCACCCGCACGTTGCGTGAAAATGTGCGTAAATGCCGCAGCATCAACAATATTATTTCAATTTTAATTGTCCGGTTGTGAATTTCAAACGGCAGTTTGAGTGCCCAAACTAATTTATTAGGTTGACCTTCCCTACTTTTACTGAAAAAAAATAGGAAGAAATCCATATCGATGTATTTCTCCGATTGTAGTCCTGTGTTGGGATTCTGATTGGTTATTGTTGGATCACGTGACGTGTACATACACCGTATATAAAAACTCCGAAATAACCAATACATTTGCACAAAAAGTACCAAACTGCTCAAATAGTTGAAAGCAATCTAACTTTTCTAACGAATTAAATTGATAGACGTTTATAATTGAATTTTGTTTTGTTTGCAATCGTGTTAGAAGCTTTGTTCATAAAAAAAACTTTGAATTCGTCTCTTATAAATTATTTTGCTTTGGCCCCTCTTTGTTTGTTACTACCCTAGTAGTAACAAAATGGTGGATAAGCAGCTAACATTATGCTTTAAAGGTACTTCGCCAACTGCACATTTACGGTCCTTTTAACATATCATACACCAAAAAGGGCGAAATTAAAATACCTTGTGCGTTCCTTCAAATGTCCATTTAAGTTTACATTTGTGGTTAAAGGTACCGTAAAAGTAACTTTAAAAGAACTCTAAAACGACATTTAATGTACCTTAAAAGTCATAGATAAATAAAAAAAAATGAATTGTTAGTTATTATTATTTTGCATCCGATGATGACTTCCATTTAGTTTGTTTCAAATCCAAAGTATACATTTTGTCCGCCTTCAAATTCAAACCTGCGAATGTCGAATCCAGAACCGAAGTGAATGTAAATACCGCTGAGCCAATTCTGTATTATGTGTATTAAGTGTATATGCATGCATTGATTTGAGTTTATATATTGCTTGTTTTGTAAAAATGGTTCTAGCGAATTACAAGAACAGTCTGTGTTAGGGTTGCCTTATTTTAAGTATATTACAAACTTGAATTATGGCGCGCGGCATGGCTATATAGAAATACTCCTTTTTTACTTTAAATGTACTTTTAAAGAACTTTAGACATTGAAGTACTCCAGCTACTATAAATGTACTCTGAAAAAAACATGCAAAATATTTAATCCACTTACTTTTAATGTACTCTTAAAGAACATTGGGTTTTGTTCACGAAACTTAAGGTACTCGAGCTACTTTTAAAGTTTGACCAAAATATTATTGTATTATTAAAGGAACACCAGTTACTTTAAATTAACTTTGAAGTTCTTTTAGTCTGTGTTGTTGGTACCTTGGGCTGCTAGGGTATATCCTTTTTTAGTCTTCAACTCTTATACAGCAGTTCGTCTTTGAGTCTGTCTATTTTTTTATCTATATGAGATGTATTTGTTGCAAACATACTTTTTCATTTGCGTCGTGCTTTTCATTCGAAAACCATCTTGCGGAAACCTCCAACTTCGGCATAGGGATCATTGGCTTGATTTGCATTATTATATTTGGTATAACTGGTCTAATGATTTGACCATCAAATCCAGTATCTTGAGGTTAATGTTGTCTTATTTCAAATAGGAACGACTAGAAACATCGCTAGCAATGAAGTCTACATCCGAAAACACGTATCAATCGAAGATATTCCTACGCAAGCAGGTACTTTAAATATGAAAATTGGGTTCCCGGGGTTATGCATTATCCACGAATCAATACGAATGTTGTAAGCATTTTTAAATGATTTAAAAACTCCTACATCAAGTGGATAAATCATAACAGAATGATGATTGTCCGTAAGCACTAATAATAGAAGTTGTCACAAGGGTTCTTCTTTCCCCACTTGTTACAAACTTATTTTGAACCTTTCTCTGGTAGAACCCGTTGCTGCTTATAAACTGTGTTTTTGTTGTTGATGTTTTGTCCAAATTAAAGATTCGTGTTCCGTCTGCTTTAAAAAAAAACTTAAACAAATTTTCATATAAACTTAAACCCCTTTCACTGGCGGATCCAGGGGGCCAGGAAAACATTGTAGAAATATTACCTAAACCATGCATTTCTTTTATATATTTTCTTTTTTTCATATATGGTTATGGGTATATCAATATCTTCAAGTTCCGGTATCCTGTCAAAATTTCGGCTCTGATCCTTACATATTAAGTGGGAGAGGGTGTTCGATCTGAAAGCTGATTCGTACTCAGGGGTTCATTTTCATCAATATTGGTATAACTTTTTTTACGTCACTGCCCCTGAACTGTACATTAGACGTACTATTTAGTGCTATCCCAATTATGTGCTACAATCCGCAAAATAACAAGCTAAATATTTTAAGCATTATATTAATGCCAATATAATGCTGCAATATACGCCTAATGCTATTAAAAACTCTAATTAGTGCTTCGATATAGTGCGAATTGTTTATTTTGGCAACAACAATTACGGCGTACAATAACTAAAATAGACTTTTATCTCATTGTCTCTTATTTCACAGACATTCGATTCGTTGAAAAACATAACGAAGTATTAGGAACCACAGACTGTATTATTATATTAACATTTTGTAATAATTATTATATTATATTATAAAATACGAATTTCAACCAAATTGAATATAACCTAACGTAATTCATACAAGTTTATGCAGAAATGTCGAGCGGCAAATCACTATAATCTATATTACAGAAATTCGCGAAATTTTACAAATAATACCAAAGATTACATATTATTCAAAATATTACGTGAATTACGTAATATATTGTGATGTTACGTAATATTACGTAATATTACATAATATTTCGTGATATTAAGTAATATTACTATTGCAGCATATTAATACATAAGGCGTTTTCGTTGCTCGACCCAAAGAGTGCAACATTTAAGAATAAGTGAGTGAGTCAAGTATATGTGAAAAGAAAAAAAAATAAACCTCACTCGATTCGACTCGATAGCTCTTCCACGCTTAAACTGCAGTGGTTATGATACTGTCAAAAAATATCAAAAACTAATTAAACGTCAAAGAAAAATTTCAAAGAGAAACGTCAAATAAAATAACTGATAAGGTACAGCGGCCTGGGGAAAAATGTGGTATTGCACAGCCGTGTCGTGTAAATGCTGCCACATATGACAATTGCACAACTGGCGGGCTATACATAATTTGTTTGACAGCCGTTCGGCTGATAATTTCCTCAAAACAGTGTGGAAATTGACACAAGCTAAGCTATGCATGGTCTGTAAAATGCAGAGGCACCTTAATAGCCATACATACAGGGTGGGGCAACATAACCCCCAATTTTGTAACGCAATAAAAAAAAGGATTAGAGATATTTGTTTATTTTTTTAAATTATGTGTAGGAAATATCTTAAAGTTTTTTTTCACATAGTTTTGAAAAT
>JAAAKO020042095.1:0-12010 GCA_010015015.2 Bolitophila cinerea
CAAGATAAATATAATTTTTATTATTTTTATTTTGCTCCAGGAATGTTTCTAATTTTCATTATTTTTTATCTCGGTAATTTAAATGGAATTTATGCTATTTTTTTTACTTATATTTTAAATATATCATTTACTTGTAATTACCAAAAATTTAAACCGAACGTGTGGCAGTTAAAAAACACATAGGTTTAAGCAATTTTTAAGCTATGGCATGCGTTTAAAATAATAATTAAAAAACAGTATAAGCCCAACGGCCGTATTATCAGTGAGTCACCTACTAGTTTCTCAAACATCAAATACCATCACGATTCCCCAATAAAAAATATCAGAAAACAACAGATTTCCGACTAGACAATTCCCAAAAATCGCACTAAGTTCCACAAAACGACAATAGTCTGAAAACTACAGTTCTTAAAAAGAATAAAATACAAAAAATACTAATCGAAAAAAACCGTTTTCGGGAAATCGGGGTTTTGCGGATCTATCGTTTTCGGGGACTTTTACATTCTGGGAACTTTAGATTTTCTCTTTCGCTTACACTCTTTTCCTCTCTCTTCATCTCGCTTCTTCTATCCTCCTTTCTCTTCATCCTTCTTCCCTCTCTTCCTCTCTCTTTGTCTCTTTTCCTTTCTCTACTTCTCTCTACTTCTCTCTTCCTCTCTTTTTCTATCTCTACTTCTCTCAACTTCTCTCTTCCTATCTTTTTCTCTATCTCTCTTAAAAACAAGAAAATACAAAAATACAAAAAAAAACTTTTCGGGGAATTGGGGTTTCGCGTGATTGTCGTTTTCGGGCACTATTATATTTTGGGAACTGTAGTTCTCTCTCTCTCTCTCTCTCTCTCTCTCTCTTCATCCATCTACCCCCTCTTCCTCTCTCTTTGTCTCCCTTCCTCTCTCTACTTCTTTTTACTTCCTTCTTCCTCTCTTTTTCTCTCTCTTTCTATTTCTACTTCTCTCAACTTCTCTCTTCCTATCTCTTCCTCTTTCTTCCTCGCTATTCCTCTGTCTTTTCCCCTATCTTCCACACTATTCCATTCTCTTCCACACTATTCCATTCTCTTCCTCTTTCTTTGTCTCTCTTCGTCTCTCTTCCTCTCTCTCTTCCTCTCTCTACTTCTCTCTACTTCTGTCTTCCTTTATTTTCTCTCTCTTTCTATCTCTACTTCTTGTGCGAATACTAATAATATTCTCCAAACAAATATTTATTAAATAAAAATACTTTAATAAATTAAATTAATTGTTTTTATTATATATGTGTTTTGGTTAACACCAAATACAAACTGATTTTAATAATGTGATTTTGTACAGAAGTAAACTCTGTGCATTGCGATAAAAAATATCGATAAATAATATCGATGTTTACTTATTATGTAAATAAATCGCGAAGCACAGAGTGTATTTATACAATGTGATTGTTATGTCAATGTGTTGCAAAGTTGTTTTTTTATTAAAAGTATTATTGCCGGTCTAGAGGTCTGGAGGTGTTGCCACCACATTCTCTTAACTTCTCTCTTCCTCTCTACACCTCTCTCATCCTCTATCTTCCTCTCTCATCCTCTTTCCTCCTCTCTCTTCCTCTCTCTTCCTTTCTCTCTCTCTCTCTCTCTTACCCTCTCTCTCTCTTCCTCTCTCTCTATCTTCCTGTCTCTTCCTCTATCTTTCTCTCTCTTTCTATCTCAACTTCTTTTAACTTCTCTCTTCCGTTCTCTTCTTCACTCTCCTCGCTCTTACTGTCTCTTACCCTATCTTTTCCAATCTTCTTCTCTCTTCCTCTATCTTCGTCTCTCTTCTTCTCTTTACTTCTCTCTACTTCTCTCTTCCTCTCTATTTACATTTCTTTATATCTCTACTTCTCTCAACTTCTTTCTTCCTCTCTACACCTCTCTCATATATATATATTCTGACGTTTTGCGCAATTTCTATCCTAACGGTACATCGATATGAAAAAATAAAGGTATTTCTCTATATAGTGACTGTATTGTATTAGACTGTTTTTAACCTCCCAACCCGCAGAACGTTCTATGCATCGCTATCGTATCAGCGCTTTGATTAAGAAAAGTAAAGGTGACAGACTCAAGAGGATCTAATAAAGTTGTGATAATTGGTCTCTCTGTGGCGTAATGGACTGGTCGAAATGTGTTATTCTTGGTCTATGTTCATGGTCGTATGGGCCATCATCCAGGCCATAAAATTGCTTAATTAACTACTTTTTGGAAGAGCTTGATAATTTGAGCTCTGAAGTGATGATCTGAACCACATTTGAATAAAAGAATATATTCTAAAATAACAACAACACTAAAACTACCACATAGGAACATAAGGAATATAAATAGCCCACACCCGCTCGTCGATCACATTGAATAACACAAACACTTTACGCATTCCGTTCAAGGTTACGAAGATCTAAAATACGGGTTATTCTAGGCGATCATGATCAGTTCGTGACCACCGAAACGAAGGCCATCATGCGTGCGGTCAGCGCCATCATCCGGCACCGGAACTTCGACTCGAACACGTACAACCATGACATTGCACTTCTGAAACTCCGAAAACCGGTGAACTTCAGCAAGACCATCAAGCCGGTGTGCCTGCCCACCGAGAACACGGATCCGGCTGGTAAGTAATTCTCTGAGGAGATCCTGATTGATTTGTTTACTAATTTTACTAATACACTTCCTATTTGTTGTGTGGAAATGCGTATGTAGGTAAAACAGGAATTGCTGTCGGATGGGGACGCACGTCCGAAGGTGGAACGCTGCCTGGAATCGTGCAGCACGTGAACGTGCCCATTTTGACACCGGCCCAGTGCAAGAGCATGAAGTACCGAGCCTCGCGGATCACACCGAATATGGTAGGTGGTATCCTTATGATCTTCTATATTCTGTCTTCTATCTTCTATTCTTGACTATAACCTATTTATTATAATTGTTTTTTAGTTATGCGCCGGCAAGGGAAAGACAGACTCGTGCCAGGGTGACAGTGGAGGACCCCTGCTAGTGGCCAATGGGGATAAACATGAGATCGTGGGTAAGTTTCAAAGTCGCTCGCATCGTAAGAAATAAATAACTAATAATTATTATCTATTCCAAATTTAGGTATTGTTTCGTGGGGCGTTGGCTGTGGCAGGGCAGGCTACCCGGGCGTCTACACAAGAGTCACCAAATACTTGCCGTGGCTTCGAGCCAACCTGGACGGATGCCTGTGCAAGAGTGCACAGTAAAAACCAAACAGACTGTGTACACATAATATATATATAATAATATAATTTATTTTCTATTTATTTATAAAATTTACGATGTTGTTTTTTCATATTTTGGGTGTTCCTGGTTCTGAGATGAGGTGTGAGATTTAATTATGCTAAACATATAGAACATTAAATCTAGTAAACATAAACATTTTATAAGATAGCATAAACACATAAAAAACATATGTAATATATAGATTCGGAAATTCTTATCTCTTAGAAATGATGGCCAAGCCCAAGATACCGCTATCTACTTTTTATTACAGATTTGCAGAAATTAGAAATATATTTAGCGTTAGATATTAAGATCATCATAATAATATAATATAATTAAAGAGGCTCGTGTGATCGTTAAACTTTTAATCTCTGGCCTCATTTGAATTTTATTGAGATATCTATATTGAAATTATTAGTCCGATTCCGATGCAAATGATTTGATTTTATATATTCAGAATTATTTTGCTAGTATTTACCTTCCGTAAAAGTTTTGTTTTTAAATAAAATTAAAAACAATCTGAATGCACCCCGTTTGCCCATAAGCCGTTTAGTCGAATACCGTTTGACCGAATACCGTTTGGCCAAATAAGTCATAGCCGAAAAAACGTGTGGCCGAATGGTCGTTTAGCCGAATGGTCGTTTAGCCGAATGGTCATTTAGCCAAAAGAGCCGTTTAGCCGAAAATCAATTTAGACGAATGGCCGCTTAGCCAAATGGCCATTTAGACGAAAGCTGTTTGGCCGAATAAGTCATTTAGCCGGAAAAAAACAAAATAAACTAAATTCATAAATATCAAATTTTCATAAATATTAAATATTCATATAATTTTGCATAAATAGTATCTAACTTTTTTGAAAATCTAGCAGTCTATTTTACATTTAAGTATATAGAACGATTTTCAATCAATATGTTTTTAAAAAATGCTTTAAAAATGATTTTTAACAAACATTTATTTTAAAATGTATTGTTTATTGTTGATTTTTTATAAATGCGCATGTATTGGGGCAATTTTTTTAAAATAAATGTTAAATTATTCATTTTATGATTTTTTGGGCACACTTATTGTTAGCTATTGATTAAATACATATAAATTTTGATAACAATCTTGTCAATCTAATTCAGAAAAAACAATTATATTTAAAATACGGTAACGATTTAGGCTGCTAAAACCCACAAAACTGTCGAGCAAGACGAATGCGGAATAAAAGCTGATCAAGTTATTTTGTCATATCATTTTGAGGTTTTGTAAAGAATAAAGCCGATAACAATTGCCATATCAATTAGATAAAACAAAATTAGATACCACCATTTGATAGAACCTATGCTATTCATCGAGTATCGAAATGATCAGCAACCCCCTTTTTGCGCATTGCGTTACTTTTGGGCATCCAAGAGTCACCGTGGAAACATTTTGATTTTTCCTTTCTACTGTGGCCGTTTCTCGTGGACAGTGGGCTGTAGATAGTCCATCCATTTAATTGCAGCTTTTACCTCAAAAAAAAAATATAAAACTTGACTTTGTATCCATTCTTCGAATCTGCAATGCACCAAACTTCGAACCCACATTTGATTGGTTTTATTGGCATGTGTTTCTTCAAATTTGATCTTATCTTGAATGGTATCATAGACTCATCCACAGTTACTCTTGATAATGGGGAAAATGCAGTCTCGATTTGTATCATATGGAAGCAATGTATGTCAATTTTTTGAACCGTTCTTTGCCACTAGGCAAAGCGAGACATTGCCTCCAACTCGAAGTATGTAACAAGATGGTCAATGCTTGAGGTATCCTTAACATAATCCGTTGAGTCTACAATGACAGTTTCATCGCATCATGAGTAAACTACTAACTACTTACAAGGGATCAAGATCCATCCTGTCTTGATCGTTTGCCGTTGTCGTTTTTTCATTGTGCAGTTATCTGTCAATGAAAGGCCATCCAAAGCACAAACTCCTCACGAGCACTATACTACATTAGCTAAATTCAGTGTTTTTGTAAATAAGGCTTTTGTCTAAGGTAGTGACCCAAAAATACTACTCAGCTCGAAAAGTCTGGTGTCATCGTTAAAACTGAGTAAAATTACTCACGAAAATCGAATTTAGAATATTTTGAGAAGTGAGACAACTGCCTTAAATGAGGAAAGTTTGAATTCATTTTTATATGTTTCGAGGAAAGAGATCAGTAACAATGCATCTGTGCTCCTGCTATAAACTTCGATTTTCGTGAGTAATTTTACTCAGCCTTTACGATGACTCCAAATATTTTGAGCTGAGGAGTGTTCTTTTGGTCGAAATCTGCGACAACTGCCCTAATTAAGTAAACACTGAATTCAGATACTTGGAGGGTATATTATAGACGTTAAACAACAACCGACTTTCACTCGGTCAACCTCGCGACTCGTTGACCGTGGTTTTGACGTGAAGTTTTGTGAGTATAGATTATAAACAGATATAGATATGTTCCTAAGTATCTCTTTTTTTTTAGAGCTGATTAAATTTTTAGATAAAACAAATATATATGGACAGTAGATAATTCTCCTATCCTTCTGAAATTTCACAGAGATAAGAGTTTTTTTTAAATATCTCAATGGGATAATTTTAGAGCAAAATACTTTTTCGATAAAAACAAATATATAGGGAGAGTAGCCTGCACCATAAGTTTATGCTTCACTGTAAATGGTTACGAGCATATCTTTACAAACACTCTCAATTTAGGAAAATCACTCTCTTATCTCATCCTTACTGGAGATCCGAAATCACTGAAGTAGTAGTAGACTGACAAAACATAAACGCAATAACCACACCACCTCAAAAAAAAACATTGCGGATATAGTGCGGGAAACTGTCGGGTCAGTTGCAAGTGACGACTAGCGACAGCGACCCACACAATAGTCGCCTTTTTCTGCGAGATACAGCTACAACAATCAGTTTTCTTATCGACACCGGAGCTGATGAAAACCGCCCACGATAAGCGATATAAAACAACCAAACTCCGTCATTAACCTGGACGCGGCAAACGAACATCCAACATCCAGACTTATGGTAAGCGTCATAAGGTGAAACTCTAAGGAAAATGTCTTCGCAGCACTATTAGTGACACAGTTAGATGTCACTAGTGCTGCGAAGACATTTTCCTTGGAGTTTCACTTTAGCAGAAGTCTCCCGAGCAATCATTGAGTCCGTTTTTCTCAGGTATTATTGGTGAACATAAAAGGGCAAGCCCTAATCGACGTCCTGACAACTATACGGTAAAATAGTCGTAGACTCGGCTCCAAGCGGTTCTGAAAACTAATGGAGTTTTTTAACACATGATCCAGAAGTATAATGATCTCATTCAAGAACGAAATGTTGAATCAGGTAAATTGTACATAGCGCATAACGTAATGAACCACATTCAAACCAAAAGTCCGACAATATGTGATGCCAAGATGCCACCGGATAAGCTAAACCTGGCCAAAAATGAAATTGAATCATATAACTCAGCACGGAATATGATGTCAGCCATCAAAAGCTACACCTTGTCAAAAACATCGATGGCACGTGGCGACCATATGAGGATTTCCGAGGCTTCAGCGCTAGGACTGTTCCGGATTGGCAGGTAAACCTGTTTTTTTCTACGTTAGACCTAATCGAGCCAACTGACGTCGAAAAAACAGCCATCATTACGCCATCACGGACTCCGGAATGCAGCACAGAGGTTTATCGACAACGTTTTGAGGGGACTGGACTTTGCATTCCCATATCTAGACGACGTGCTTATAGCGTCGGCGACTCATCAGCCAGTTCTAGACATACAAAATATAAGTGGAAAGGATAACATCCCCGTAAAACATTTTGTGCACGCAAGAGAATTGCCGACACAATCTGCATGTAATTTGCACGCATGTTTTTTTTCGTTTCACGGCTCATAACTCAAATCGCTGTGGATTTCGTTTTTTCACAAGAAACAAGTACAAGCGATTCGACGAAGACCTACGACGAACACAAGCCGAGAGAGCACCATGTGTAACTCAATATGAAATTATGAAACACAAATAATGAAATACGACCTTATATTTCGCTACAGATTTATCAAATACTCACAATGATCTTCTCGGAATATATTTTATGCACGCAGGTCAGAGTTTGCACGTAATTTTCACTTAATCTGCAAGCAGGCTTGAGAGGCAACTTGAGTGCAGCTTACGTGCAAATTACGTGCAAAGTTTGCATGAAATCGTGTGGTGCACTTTGAGTGCAAACTATGCACGTAAACTACACGCAAACAGGTTGCAGTTCTTAGGCAAGGTCTGCACGCAAACTGCACTGTTTTAGTTTGTGAATGGGCGTTTTTGACAGTTTGCACAAATTTCTTCACGTAATATGCACGTATTTGCCTTTTTCCTGCGTGCAGTTTGGCGGCAGTTTGCGTGCAAATTATCGAAAAATGCTTCACTGGATCGTAGCAGACTTTTTGTCTTGAGTCGAAGCTATCATGACACCATCTCCAATCAATCTAACTTTGTTGGCTCACGAGCAGGTAAAGAAACAGGGGTTGCCTTGTACCTTGTGAACGAATCTGGCAATTTAATACAGACATTATAGGTCCAATGCCTTTATCACGGAGGTGGTCATATATTATCCCTCCTGTGTACACCGTTTCTCCGGATGGATATATGACCGACATGCGGTTGGATTTCACGTTTCGGAGTACCTGAGTGTATAACTATACAGACCTTTCGTCAGTTCGAAAGCGTCCTTTTTAATGAATTCGCTACACTTCTCGGCGAAAAATATTTTTTTGTATATTCTTTTAATATATTTTTAATACTTTATTTGGATTCCTCTTTAAATATATATATATAAATAGTAAATAGTTACATAAAATTAAATTATACTCATATTTCTAGGATTTACGTGTATCGAGAATATATAATTAAAACATAACCTCAAAACCGTAAAATATCACAATCTATAGTAAAAATTAAGTATACGTGCTGCGATTAAAATTACAGTGTGCTAAATAAATAAACGCAAAGAGTGGGAACATTTTTTGGTATGCCTTTAAAAAAAAAACAGAATTCCTGAGATATATGCTAATTAATTTTAGAACATTATAAGAACATTAAAAGAACATTACAAGAACGATGTTTTTGGGATGACTAGAATCCGGCAAATTCTGTAAATTGATACACACGGTGTTTGGATGCATCGTGGTGCATCTAGTGAGCGCCTCGCCAGCGACCATTCTACAAAGCATTCGCTCGGCTGGCCTGCTTCGGACTGCACATACACTCCGCTCCGATCTTCTTCTCGATCCACGGCAAGTAATTTACAATTCTCGTATATATACCCGGCAAATTAGGACGTGCGCATCCACGACCCCACGACACAACACCGATCACCTCCATGCTGCCGGTACGTCCCTCGACGTGCATCGGTCCACCGCTGTCACCCTGGCACGCGTCCTTCTTGCCATCATGAAATCCGGCACACATCATGTTATCCGTGATGCGTTTCTTGCCGTAGCCCGACTCCAGGCACTGCTCTTGTGACCACACCGGCACCACAACCGATCGAAGCACTGCTGAAACCTGTTTACGTTCTTCGATGCGTCCCCACCCGGCGATGATCGACATGGATCCCGCGAAATCGTGCACACTTCCGTCGGGCAGACAAGCCGGCTGCACCGTAGGTCCATAGATCACCGGACGCTCTAGCTCTAGCAGGGCAATGTCATTGTTAAACGAGATGATGTCGAAGTACTCGTGCTCATGGATGACGTTCACGCGACGCGTATCCACGTAGTCCTCGGAAATGTTGTGACCACCCAGATAGACCTACACGATGGGATTGTAAAACGAATATATATATATATATATATAGAATCTAGAATCTAGAATCTGGTAATGATGATTAAGTGCTATGCTATACTCACCCTAATCTCACTAGCTTCGATACCGTTGACACAGTGGGCTGCCGTTAGTACGTAGTTCTGAGAGATCAGCGAGGCGCCACAGTAGATTTTGCCTTGCTTCGACAGTCCCACGATCCAGGGATACTCATGGGCTGGAGTCTCATGACCACCGACAATTCGGTTAGCACGTCCTCGTACACCGCATACTGTATACACAGAAATATTAGCAAATTTTTAAATAGAGCAAACGTACAAGAGCGGCCACAAAAATGGGACCAAAGACTAGGAACTAATTCTCAATCAATCAGCATGAATCAACACTATTCTATTTAATCAGCGCTTAAGATGTATGTACCCAAAAATAGATTTTATATATGTATAAATACATACATTTATGTAAATATATGCGATTACCGAAACTGCGTTAAGAGAGGCACACACACATACAAACAAACAAACAATTTGGTCTAGGCGGCCGACGGCGCACAGTGGTTTGAATCGCAGTTTCCGCGGTCTTTATTCTATAATTTTTTTTCCGGGTAAAGTTAAATTGTCGAATTATATATTAACCTTTTTTAAGTTTTTTTTATATATTTTAATATATATTTTTTTATTTGAAAAGTGACCATCTAAAATGGATGATTTTTTTCTTATAAATTCTTTCTCGCTTCCCTCATTGCGACTATCATACGGGCCTCAGTGCAAATTTTAACGTTTTTTGAGTGCGTTTTTGCCTTTTAGGCAAGTCATTTTAGTAAAACATCAATTAAATTGTAAAAGAAGAAAAAAGGGTTTTTAACTTGGAATAATGTCTCTATTACAGTTTAAAAGTCTAGAAATATTCAGTTTATAAATGTCCAGTCTAGAAATGTAAAGTTTAGAAATCTTGAATTTGCTCTTTAATGTTTAAATCAATAAAGTGAGAATGCTGCGATACATTTGAGGGTAGACCCAAAATACCATACAAGGGTCAAAAACATTTTTTAAAGCTATTGCTCCTGCTTCTCCTCCTTTCCATTCCCTCATAATATTTTATGTTTTTTAATTTACGGTTTAAAGCAGAAATGCCAGTTAGATGCAAGTTAGATGCAAGTTGGATAAAAGTTAGATGCAAGTTAGATGCAAGTGAGATGCAAGTTAGATACAAGATATTTTGATATATTCTTCATTCTTCACTCCAGCATGGTTATGTGTCTTTCTATAGCGACGTATAGCAGAATGGAAGGAATGCATCGACAACATCAAACCCTGATACATAAGGAAACTTGATGGGGATGACACTTTCAATGGAATGGGTTCCAACAGTACCTCATATCTAGATCTTTCCCCAAGAAGAGAATCACTCAACAATCGATCTGGTAAATGCTGAAAGAATCAAAGTTTTACATTATTAACCAACCAAATCTCCTAATGAACTCGCAGGTTTAAAGTGTTAGAATGTATGAGATCTTTAGAAGAACCTCTCTGAAACTGCAGTCTTCTATCCACAAAATAGAACGATTTCTATTATATCCATGGCCAGAATGGTCTGGTTTCATGAAAGAATAAAAGAAAGAAAGAAATCTGGTGGATTTTATAACTGTCTACCAGAATCCGCAGGCGAGTCTATCGATTGTATTCTTTCCCTTTAATAATCTAGAACCATCAAATATGGCTTGCTATTTGTGTACTCTTTTCTTTCTATCCAAGGAATTAAGATAAATTGCATGTGGTGGAAGGTTTTAAGCATCATTGAAAATGAAGCAGAACGAAGAAATTTGGAAGAAATATTTTTTTTTACCTTGTGGTTTACGTACCGAGATGAGTTTTCTGGGATCACCTCATGATTAAGTCTGGTTTGAAGAAATCGTGGAGGAGATATGGGGATGTAACGCAGTAATTCAGTCTCACCCGTTTACATGGTCTACATGTTTGTCGACGTAGTAACGAGAATTGGGCAGCTCTTTCCAGTGATCTTATAATTGAATCCCCCGGATGATTTAGGGTCTCCTAACTCTGTTGGGTTAGCTGGAAAATCATCCGAGAGTTGTACAGTTCGGGTGTACAATTTACCTCGAACCTCTTATGGAGGTCATCGGCAGCGCGAGAGTCCCAGTTAGAGTGGACCACTGAGAAAACCGCTTGTTTGGAAGCGGTAAGGTAGTAGCCCTATCTCCAAACTAGACAGCAAAGAAATAAACCTTTGATAATATGAAACACGGTTTTTTTCTACTAAAACCATCCGCAGAGATGAGTTATCTATAGCCTAAATATTAACACCTTTAAGCCATGACTATTTTCACCTATTATTATGAAAAAGGATTAAATACTGTATTTGATTAGCCCAACTCCCATAATAAATGTCGGATTTGATTAAATACTTTAGAAGAACCCTTCTTTAAAATCGACTTTAAATTTTAAGGAAAATTGTCCCCAATCAACCAAAGAAAAAAACACTATGGGACTTTGGGGAACTTTGTACAATTTCAAAGACATTCGTTTTTTTTATAAAACTCTTATGGTAGATTTGAAACAAATAATGGAGCCCCAAAAATATAGATCCCAACAAATGATTTGGACGATTTTTCAGAGTTTCTTTTGCCTATAAAAGGCTTTCCAGCTAAAAATAATGCAGAAACAAGCATTATATTATGGTTAAACAATTGGAAACTTTAAAATGCTTCATTTATCATGTAATTATATAACAATGCTAAACAAGATATGATATTCTAAATAATGATACTGCCCTAATTGAATTTAATAAAATGTATGACATCTTGGAAATCGATGATAAAATCAAGCTCCTTAAGAATGTAGTTATTTGCCTCTTTAACAAATTTGTTCCACTAAGAAAGTTTAGTCAGACGGTAAATGAGTGTCATATTGGATCTTGAG